>VDFB02176532.1:79074-151782 GCA_007258455.2 Sequoia sempervirens
TTTGTTATTTTTCATATTCCATGTTGATCATTGTTTGTTTGTCATTATAACCTTAGCTTGTTAATGCACATTTTAAATTACATAATTCTTTACACTTTCCAATTACATTTTTAAACCGTGTCTCTTTGAGGAATTTTGTTAAACAATTGACTTACCTTGTGTATGCTTCCACATTTTGTATACACATATATATGACAAAAGTTATAAGTAAAATAATACATTATTTCTCAATCATTTACTATGGATGTACATACCACTCTCCAAAGCTTTCATTTTGGTACAGGCATGGGGGATGTTGGAAAATGTAGTTGAATTTGGTTTTACACCTACAAATTGCATATGATTGAAAATCTATTTTGTGCATATCTTGCAATCATTTTAGTCCATGAGGGCATATCTCATTGAGGTATTTTGTCAAATAGATATACCAAGCAGTTGATTTCCTTGTCTATGCTACCAAATTTTCCATACATGTCTCTAAAAAATTAGAATATACTCCTCCCACATTGATAGATCTTTGAAACTATTTCCATTTTCATCTCTATTAACAAAACACTAGCTTTCCAATTTGGTAGGGGAAGCGTGAGGAAATGCCTCATAGAAATGGGGTCTCAATGTGATGTACATCACTATGATCACCATGAGACCCCATTTCTATGAGGCATTTCCTCACGCTGCCACTACCTTGTCAACCCTACTGTATTGACACACTAACTTCTCAATGCGGTAGGGTTGACAAGGTAGGGGAAACATGAGAAAATGACTCATAGAAATGGGGCCTCACGAGGATGTACATCCCCGTGAGGCCCCATTTCTATGAGTCATTTTCTCACGTTTCCCCTACCTTGTCAACCCTACCGCATTGACAAGTTAGTGAGCTCACTAGCTTTCTAATGTGGTACGGTTGACAAGGTAGGGGAAGCATGAGAAAATGCCTCGTAAAAATGGGGTAGAAAATTCCTCATACAAATGGTGTCTCATGGTCATGTACATAACCGTGAGACATGCCTCATAGCAATGGGGTCTCACATTGACGTACATCACCGTAAGACCCCATTTCTATGAGGCATTTTCTCATGTTGCCCCTACCTTGTCAACCCTACTACATTGGCAAGCTAGTGAGTTCACTATCTTTCCAATGCTCACATGATTTTTTTGATGGAATTCCTTAAAAAAATTTGGTCATGTGGCATGACTTGATAACAAGATAGGCTCAAAATGGAAGCATGGACAAGGCATGTGAATTTTTTGACAATAATGTTTTCATAGACATGTATGCAAAATGTGGTAGCATTGGCAAGCTAGTGAGCTCACTAGCTTTCCAATACTCACATAATTTTTTGGATGGAATGCCTTAAAAAAATGTGGCCATGTGGCATGCCTTGATAGCAAGATAGGCTCAAAATGGAAGCATAGACAAGGCATGTGAATTGTTTGAAAAGATTTTTTTTGTAGACATGTATGCAAAATGTGGTAGTATTGGCAAGCTAGTGAGCTAGACATCACCATCAAACCCCATTTCTATGAAGCATTTTCTCACGTTGCCCCTACCTTGTCAACCCTACCGCATTGGCAAGCTAGTGAGTTCACTAGCTTGCCAATGCAGTAGGGTTTGCAAGGTAGGGGCAGCATGAGAAAATGACTCATAGAAATGGGGTCTCACGTTGATCCATGAGACCCCATTTCTATGAGGTATTTTTTCATGCTTCCCCTACCTTGTCAACCCTACCACATTGGCAAGCTAGTGAGCTCACTAGCTTTCCAATGCTCTCATGATTTTTTGGATGGAATGTGCTAAAGAAATGTGGCCATGTGGCATGCCTTGATAGCAAGATGGGCTCAAAATGGAAGCATGGACAAGGCATGTGAATTTTTTGACAATAATTTTTTCATATACATGTATGCAAAATGTGGTCGAATTGGAAAGCTAGTGATCTCACTAGATTTCCAATGCGATAGGGTTGACAAGGTATGCGAAGCATGATAAAATTCCTCATAGAAATGGGGTCTCACAGAAATGCAATAGGGTTGACAAGGTAGGGGAAATGTGAGAAAATGCCTCATAGAAATGGTGTCTCACGGTGATGTACATTGAGATGCCATTTCTATGAGGGATTTTCAAATGCTACCCCTACCTTTTCAACCCTATCGCATTGTCATGAGACCCCATTTCTATGAGGCATTTTCTTACGCTGCCCCTACCTTGTCAACCCTACCACATTGTCAAGCTAGTGAGCTCACTAGCTTTCCAATTCTCACATGATTTTTTGGATGGAATGCCTTAAATAAATTCAGTCATGTGGCATGCCTTGATTGCAAGATAGGCTCAAAATGGAAGTATGGACAAGGCATGCGAATGTTTTTACAATAATGTTTTCGTAGACATGTACGCAAAATGTGGTAGCATTGGCAAGCAAGTGAGCTCACTAGCTTGCCAATGTCATAGGGTTGACAAAGTAGGGACAGTGTGAAAAAAATGCCTCATAGTGATGTACATCACTATGAGACCCCATTTCTATGAGGCATTTTCTCATGCTACCCATACCTTGTCAACCCTACCAAATTGGCAAGCTAGTGTTTGAAAAGCTTGCTAGCTTGCCAATGTGGTAGGGTTGATAAGGTAGGGGTAGCGTGAGATAATTCCTCATAGAAATGGGGTCTCATGGTGATGTACATCACCATGAGACCCCATTTCTATGAGTCATTTTCATACATCACCATGAGACCCCATTTCTATGATTTATTTTCATACATCACCATGAGACCCCATTTCTATGAGGAATTTCCTCACGCTACCCCTACCTTGTCAACCCTACCGCATTGGTAAGCTAGAGAGCTCACTAGTTTTCCAATGCTCACATGATTTTTTGGATGGAATTCCTTTAAAAATGTGGTCATGTGGCATGCCTTGATTGCAAGATAGGCTCAAAATGGAAGAATGGAAAAGGCATGTGAACTATTTGAAAATAATGTTTTTGTAGACATGTATGCAAAATATGGTACCATTGGAAAGCTAGTGTTTGAAAAGCTTACTAGCTTTCCAATTTGGTAGGGTTGACAAGGTAGGGGCAACGTGAGAAAATGCCTCATAGAAAGGGGGTCTCGTGATGATTTGACAAGGTAGGGGCAGCATGAGAAAATTCCTCATAGAAATGTAGTCTCACGATGATATAAACCACCGTGAGACCCCATTTCTATGAAAAATTTTCTCATGTTTCCCCTACCTTTTCAACCCTACCGAATTGGAAAGCTAGTGTTTGACAAGCTTACTAGCTTGCCAATGCAGTAGGGTTGACAAGGTAGGGGCAGCGTGAGAAAATGCCTCATAGAAATGGGGTCTCTGGTGATGTACGGGCAACATGAGAAAATGCCTCATAGAAATGGTGTCTCATAGTGATGTACATCATTGTGAGACCCCATTTCTATGAGGCATTTTCTCACACTTCCCCTACCTTGTCAACCCTACCCAATTGGCAAGCTAGTAAGCTCACTAGCTTGCCAATGCTACCACATTTTGCATACATGTCTAAGAAAACATTATTTTCAAACAATCCACATGCCTTGTCCATGCTTCCATTTTGAGCCTATCTTGAAATCATAGCATGCCACATGACCACATTTCTATAGGATGATTGTAAGTATATTGTATGAAGCCTTGAAATACATATTTCATTTATTTGTATGGATTCATTTTTTAGGAACTAATATTTATCTCATTACCATGCTATAGGTAAAATTATTTTCCATGATGAGGAAGAAAAGAAGGAATGAACCAATAGAAAAAGAGTATGAAACTAATAAAGAAAAAAAATAGAGAATGGATGAGGTAATATCGTTAGAAGAAGAAATTGGATACGATTGACGAAAACGAGCCAATTGAGGAGGAACCTCAACCATCAAAAAGAGAAAAGGAATTAGCGGCACAAAAGGAATGAATCTAAAAGCATCATGCTAAGATAGATTCAAATATCGTAGTTGGAGACACACCCTCTACCACAAGTGAATACAAAGGGACAACATTAAGCACAAGTGAATATGGATGGACACCATCTACCACAAGTGAATTTGGAAGGACACCATCTACCACAATTGATTATGGAAGGACACCATCTACTGCAAGTGAATATGGATACCGTCCACCACATCTTAAGTTGAGAGCACATCATCACTTAGATTTGATGAAGGTATTCCATCATCCCCATGTCAACCTCAAGGTATGTCATCTATTCCACCCTTGATCAAAGGTACATGATCTATCCCACCTCACTTAAATATTGATGAAATTCGTAATGTTGAGGAGTATGTACCTTGGAGAACACCACCTAGAATTTTGTGTAGAAAACCAAAGTATTTGATTAATATTGATGTGGATATTTGCAGCATAGGGAAGGTTATATTTCATTATGCACTTGTAGAAAATATGCTGATAAGATTTGGAAATTGTTCTTTTAAAGACTAAATGAGATTGCAAGATGTCAACTATTTGTTGAAATGATGCAAGATATAAAGCATAAAAACATCATGTATATTCTTGGGTTGACAACATCGAATGCTTCAAGTGAAAAAACTATTGTGAATAATCTAAAGGATGCTTATGAGAGTGTGGGTAACACCTCACGCTCAAAGGATAGTAATGTCACCCGATGCGGCATTACATTGACTTTGGTAAGTAGTCAACAAAGGAGATCTCGTCTCATTAGAAAAACGAGTGAAAAAATTAGAATTAATAGAAAAACTTTATTAAAAGTTGTTCAAAGGTGACAAATAATTGAGGGAACCGATTCAAATCAATTATGGGAATTCTCAAGGAGACTCCCACAAAAATATAAACAATTTGTTGAAGCATTGAGAACACTAATTGAAGAGTATTTGAAGGATAACACAAGGCCATATCTAAATCAAAGGGATGTGGTAAGAAGGAGAATATATAGTTAGAACTGTGAACCACATCAAAAACATGTTTTGGATATGACTCAAACCCAATTTTTCATAAATTTCAATAGGATTATCCTCAAATTCAAATATTTCAAAGATATTTTGAAATGATTAAACCTTTTTATGTCAAGATAAATCACACATGCACTACTTGTTGTAGATTACATATTTAATTCTCTACCCATTATGATGTTTATCATTCTATATGTTTAGATTTGTATACTAATGATGATTTGCAAGATTGTGGCATACAAGCCCCACAACATCTTCAAGAGAGTTCTTATCAAAAAAATTATGTGAAATAGAGGATGTCCAAATATTCTACAGGAAAAAAATGCTTGGATGGTTCATGTTAGCATTGTTGTGGCTTGCAACATATGCTAGTATGTCAACATATGGAAAGCACACATGAGGTGGGAAAGCAACTAGTAGAGTTTGGGAAGTATAAAATAGTGGCATACATTACAAAAGATGGTAATCAAGCAAACATGTGTGATTTGGTTATTCAAAAGATTTCAGTGTATCAGTTTATGTCTATGTTTCATGACAATATAGTGTATGAGTATGCAAGGCATACCCATAGAGCCCGATGGTTGGACATGCAATTCAAGCTATGTAAGGACACCTTTCCAGTTGGAAGCATATTTTTAGTGGTTGACTTTGTAGAGAGCTACACTCTATGTGTGAGATGTAGTCATAATATTTGTAATCATTCTGCTCTTCCTCTGGTGGGATCCATAAACATAGATATTTCAGATCAACTTTAGATTTTCATTGAAATTAGCTCCCAGGAGGGAGTGAAACAAGTTTTTGAAACTACAAAGAACAAGACTCTAAAACTGATGACTAACTTATAGACTAGCTAACTAGCTTTACTACAAAAAACTTTACTATACATTTATTATTCAAAAAAGACTTGAAGTTCCATGGAACAACTCATGAAAACGGACTTGGAGAAAGCAGAAGTTTCATCCAGGTGGAGAGCTCAAGAGTGACCAAGCATTCCACATCATTTGAACAATAATTTCATAACTCCTTGTCTTGCAACAACTTCAAAACAAATCTAAAATCACATCCAAAGAAAAATAGGACAAGATATAACTACAACGATTCTGAATATCAATTATTTAATCATTAACTAATCATAAAAGTAATACATTTAACACAAAATACTATTTCTAATATATACTCTCTAATTAGTAAAGTATAAAGAAAAAGAAATGAATATGCATGCATATAGTCTACTTCCAGGCACATTAATTAACAAGATATTAAAAGTTTTTTAAGCATAAATTATGATTAAAAGATGTCATATTTTAGTGCTCATCATTCTCCCCCTCCTATAAACCATGTCCTCATGGTGGTAGATCTGGAAAACCCCTATTCAGTGTTTCAATCCAAAGGATTAAATCAAAACGATGAAAATTGTACTCATGATAAGCTCTAGGAGGTGAATATCCATTATATTCTTCCACTCTTCTTGTCCAATTCTTGAGATATCTCCTACAATATTATCATGTGCATTCAACCATGGTGATGGTAATAAGATCAAATGTGGCTTGAATCTAATCCCTATCCACTATGCATGTTGCTTTTCTATTGTTGCAATCACTGACCTTACTCTAGTCAAGCTCCAGGTGATATTGCGAGGAGAAATAGGTTCTCTCCTTCTAAGTTGCACTGGTA
This sequence comes from Sequoia sempervirens, assembly GCA_007258455.2. Classification (NCBI taxonomy): domain Eukaryota; kingdom Viridiplantae; phylum Streptophyta; class Pinopsida; order Cupressales; family Cupressaceae; genus Sequoia; species Sequoia sempervirens. Next base: position 85,696 of record VDFB02176532.1, read on the forward strand.
TGGTATTGAACCTCACCCTAGATGCTTGTAGAAGGAGCTAGAATTGCTATATGAAAGGTGTTGCAATGCCTTGAACCACCACTGAGCATATCAAAATTGTCTCTGTCACAACTACAATAAGAAAATATAGTCCCATGAATTCCATGTTGAAGATCTAGTACTTCAAGAAAACTATCTGAGTAGTTGGAATTGAAAATAAACTTTAAATAAAATAAAGATTTTCCTAGTTAGAAATGAAAGTGAAAATTATCTTAGCAACCTCATTAAGAGCTTCATCAAGTTGGAGATATTTGGTATTGTGCCATAGAAAAATGGCCTCTTGTCATTTTCATGGTGTTTGATCTATTTTTCTCTGATTTTATGATGTAACATGGCTTGAACATGCTTATTTAGGTTCTAAAATTCAATAAATGACATCTTGTGAAAGTGTTGTGAAGTGTTGTAAAACATTTCCACATTCTTCTAGACTCTATTCATTATAATTCACCTAAAAATAATCTTTTTACACATCATCAAGTCCTATTTTCAAGTGTTGTAAAGTCTTGTAACAAAGATTCACACTTTGCTAGGCATATTTCCCTTATTTATCTCTTTCTTATGACTTATTTGACCACTTTATGCCCTCATATGCTTTAATTAAGTTTATTTTCTAATATAATCTTGACAAATAACATTAAATGCAACTTCATTCCTGACACCTAGTTTCAAGCCCTGGGTGGGACCCATTCGTCATGGGTGGCGAATGAGTCCCCCTTGGCTCCAAAATTTAAAATATTTCAAATTTTCTTTCGGGTTTTTATTCAAAAACACTTGATGTCAGCCTATAATGAGGTATGAATGGTTACTAAGACACAAGATGGTATAAATAAGTGTTTTTACATCCATTTTAACCCCCCATTCATTCAAGTATTCATCCAAGCACTCATTCAATCATCTTACAACATTTCATCAAGCAATATTCAAGCAATTTGGAGCATTCATTAGCATTACTTCATATTTACATCATTAAAGGTTTGGTAAGTTGATAGCATTTGCATGTTATTAGCTTATCATTCATTTCCATTACATTATTTTATTAAGGGTTTCATTACCAAAGTGGGGTTTGACTAAGGCAAACCCCTATTTGCTAACCCTTAACCATTTTTTCCCTCTTGCATGTATCTTTGAAGACTTTTGTGTGTAGATTTAACAACTATTTAGGTGTTGAAAATTGGAGAACAAGTCAACTAGGTGCTTGAAGTCAATTTATTCATATTTTAAGCTTGGTGAAGGATTTTTGTCTGTTTCTTGTAAAACTGACTCCAACAACCCAACAAGCAAACATTTCCAGATATGGTGTTGCCGAGTTGTCTCCTCATTTTCTAGAAATTTGGGAGAGGACTGATTCACCACTAGTGTCAAATGAATCCCACCTTAGGACTTAAATTCTGAGTTTTGTCAGATTCTAGATCGTAACTGTCACAAACCAGTTCCCAACACTTTTTCACCAAGAGGAGAACCAATTTGCCACCCTAGGCAAATGAGTCCAGTGTGAAATTTTAGTAACATTATTCAGCATTCATAGCATTCCAGATTTATCAGATATTTTCTAGGTGCACTGTATTTCATCATATTTCTTTCTGTTCTGCATTATTTCTTCATTTACTTCATTGTTTGCATCTCATAGTGTGTTTTCAAACATAGCATAAATCTTGGTTTTTATTCAAATTCATTCATTTAGATCACTTAATTGCACTTATTTTACTTCATTTAGCTTAGACAATAACATACATAGCATAATTTGAGTGAACCCTTAGCATTTTTGGATCTAATCTCTCTCCTTTTAGGTGAAAAACCCTAGAAGAGTTAGAGAGCACATTGGGTCCAAAAATCCACAGTTCATTTTGGTGAGCCCAACTTTTGAACACTTTGCATTTTTTGATTTCATTTGTATATTTCCTCTTAGATTACATTTGCATCAACATTTAATTAGGACATTGTTTTGTTTTTGCATTCTAGGCATTTTCATATTGCATTAGTGAAAGCTTGGTTTAGATTTCATTTTTAAATTGCATATTATTGAAAAGATTAAAAAAATGCATTTTGCATCTTTAATTGCATTTTTTATTGCATTAAACTCATCTTAAAATTTCTAAAAAACAAATAAAAAAAATTTCATCCTGGGACTCATTCTCCACCTAGGGCGAATTAGTCCCTCTGCACTTTTTAAATAGCATTTCTAGTATTTTTTTGGAATTTCCTGCATTTCTATTTTTTATAGTTAATTTTTTGTTACACTTAGCAGCATTTATGTTATTAGCATTTAGACATCTTTGATTAATTTTCATTTGAGTTACCTCCCTCCTTTGTGGTATTTTTATGAGTGTTTGGTGTCTCATTGATAATACTTTGGTGAGGCAAAGCTCTAGACTCATGGCATCTTGCAATAGCACTTTCATTGTGGACCTTGGGATCTCAAGAGCTCCTACTCCTAGTATGGACAATGGTGCATTAGGCACTAACAATACTATTATGCCTTCACCTTTCTGTCCAATGAATGTTGACACCCAAAACAACTCTCTTCCTCAAGACAAGGTCATTAATATTCATGAAGAATTTGCACATTTACAATAAGACTTCTCACTTGAAAACATCTCCACAATTGCCATACCTTCCATTGATAATCTTCATCATTTGCTTGAAAATGATCGTGGTTTGATAGTCCTAAAAAGAATTGTTGAGATTTACAATAAACATGCCTCTTCTAATACCCAATCTACAAACAATCTTGTAAGCCAAGGAGGACCTCAAGTTTCTCCCCCCTCAACCATCACATCTATACCAACTTATACCAATCCGCAAGTCACTACAACTATGCAAAAGGTTAGTTATGTGGCTCCTTATTTCACAATTCCACCTAGCATTCCTACTTCTTTTGTGGCATCGCAAGTCCCCTCCACTACCTTTACACCTCCTAGCATTCCTTTCACTTCCCCTAACATAACTTACACTCCATCACCATTTTCTCTTCCATCTCAACCTACATATCCTCACCCTATCCTTACACAACTCCTTAACACCGTTTCTTCCATGCAACATCAACTTTCCACCATTATTCAAGGTCAAACCACTCCACCCACATATCATGTTCATAGTAGCCCCTTATCCTTTGAAATCTTATGTACCTCGATGCCACAAGGGATAGAAATTCCTCAGTTTGAGAAATATGGAGGTAAAGGAAACCCTATCAATCATGTTAATGCTTATACAACTTTATGTAGTGATTTTGTCCTTGATGAGAGACTCTTAGCCAAAAAAATTCCTAAGACCTTGAAAGATGTTGCTTTAGAGTGGTTTTCCAACTTGCCTAATCATTCTATCTACTCCTTTAATGAGTTGGTGGATTCTTTCATAATTAAATTATTTTATCTCATGTTACAAATCTGTGTATTCTCAAATCGATGTCAAGATTCCTAATGCACATCTATAAAAGATGATTATTGAAAACTTGCATAGAAATCTTTAGGATAAGCTAACAATGATGAAATTCCCTTTGTTTATGCATTTATGCACAACCCTGTGTCAATATCATAACTTGGTTTCAAGTTGTGATTCAACATCCACTTCTACCCGAGCTGACAAACCTGAAAACAACAATCAAAACCATAATAACAATCAAAACTTTTGCAAACCAAATAGAGGCTTCTTACAGTTCAATTTGTCTTCACAACTGCAACCTACCCAACAAGTTCAAAATTTAATGGCTGCTATTAAGGAAGCCATGCCTTATCATTATGGGGACCCTAAGAGACAATTTACTCCTTTACCTAATTCCCTCCATAATACAGTGAACCAATTAATTCAAAAGTGCATGCTCACTTTGCCACTCGTATACCACTTGATCCAAACCAACCATTACCATCCAACTTCAAACCTAACACTTATTGTCACTTTCATCACCAAAATGGACATGACACTGAACACTGCAAGCGTCTAAAACATTTAGTTCAAGACCTCATTCATTGAGACCATTTGTCTATTGAGGGTGTTAATGATAAGGGTAATAAGTCTATTGCACTCCCTAACCAAAATTTATAGATTTTCACCAACCCTATTATTAAACACACTACTTCATTTTTCAAGGCTAGTCAACCTTCAAACACCAATGTAATGGCTATTGATACAAACAATGAACAACATGATATATCTCCAACTATTATTGAAGATAGTCCTATGGATAACATCATAGTCACAATATATGTTATTACTCGTAAGGGCCAAAACACTAAATCTCTTGACATCACTTTTTCTAATAAAGACATACTACCAAAGCTTCCTAATGGTTCTCTCTATATAGCTGGTAGAATCTATGATTTAAGCCCACTAATGGGATATTAATAGATCCCACTTGTGGTAAGAATGTGATCACAGAGGAGTTTCTAGTATTATATGAGCTATATCGAGATACTTATGATAGAGCGACTACATGGATTAAAACACATAATGGTTTTGCATGCCCTATGACTGGATTGATCGTGCTACCCTTACAAATAGGACTAAAAATATTAGATGTGACATTTTCTATAATTTTGCAATCTGACCAATTTCATTTGCGGCAAGGACAGCCTTGGCTTCACTCAATGAAAGTGGTCCCATCATTTATTCACAAGTGTTTGAAGTTTCTACATGACAATGAAATATTTATTGTCCAGAATAGCTGATTTAATCCCCTATCCTCTAAAGTAATTTTTTCCCTATAATCCTTTTGGCCCGAACCCATGAAACCTATTACACCTTGAAAGGACTTATTTTTCATAGCATATCAAAAGTTTAAAGCCAAAAGATAATTTAAATGCCTCTTCGTGGTATGTCCCCATCCACTTCTACACCTCCTATCATAGATGAGACCATGACCAACCCTTACCCACCCCATCACAATATGATCCTTCATCTTCTTTGTCTAAGAGACCAAGAGATGTTGAAAGTAATCCAACCTTGCCACCACGTATCAAACAAGTATATAAAGCTAAGGATAAAGTGATTGATCTGTCTCTTTCTGAAACAAAGGAGCTTATAGTTGATCACTCCACTCTTACATCCAAAAAAGTTCAAAAATAGATTTAAACAAAATCAGGGTGCTAGAGAGCGTCGTTGTTATCGTCATTTTCTTGCTTGGCAAATGCAGAATGAAAACAATAAAGAAAACCACCATCCACTTTTGACAAAAATTATTCCTAATAATCCTTCTGATCCACCACAAGGTAGTCCACCACCACCCTCACAACAAACTAAACTTATACAACAACCTCCAATGTGGATCCATCCTTCCTTGGACATTACTCTTCGTCCTCCTGTCATGATTAATTTAGATGAGGATGATGACAAGGAGATTGCTAAAATTGATGAAGAGGTGCACAAAAATTTGAATTCTTTATTCTCCTCTTCTATGAGCTTAGATGATAAATCTCTTATCCCAAGTGCACATCTTGGTGATTCTCCTAGCTTGGCACTTTCAATTCCTCCATTGGACAGTCAACTGCCCTTGCAATACAATGATCATGATTGGGAGGCGGATGACCTATTAGATGGTTGATTTGCATGTGCCTCGTTAGTCTTTTTACATTTCTCTTTATTTTCTTTTTATATTCATATTGTGTTCCCCTGTAATGTGTGTTTTTGTTTCTCTCTCTCTTTGTACACTTCTTCTATTTGTCCCTCTATTCTTCTATATATCGTACATCGCTTTTTGCTTTGTTCAATTTTTCTCTTTTTTGTTTTGTGTTCTCATTTGGGGATGAAACAAAGCATAGAGATGCTCTATGTCTCTTCCATGTTGACCCAAATGTTCCTTATCTTTTTCTCTTTTTGTTTTGTGTTCTCCTTTGGGGATGATCCAAAGCGAAGAGATTCCCTATGTCTCTTCCATGTTGACCCAAAAGGTCCTTATCTTTTTCTCTTTTTGTTTTATGTTCTCCATTGGGGATGATGCAAAGCGTAGAGATACCCTATGTCTCTTCCATGTTGACCCACAAGGTCCCTTTTCCTTTTTCTATCTTTTCCTATGTTTTCCTTTTTGGGATGACGCAAGGCATTCAGACCGAAATGTCTCCTTCATGTTGACCCAAAAGCTTTTTCATTTTCTTTCATTTTTTTCTTTTCACTTTTGTTTTCCTTTTGGGGACAATGCAAGGCATTGAGACCACAATGTCTCTTCCATGTTGACCCAAAATGGGCTTTCCTTTTGTTTTCATTCTCTATGTGTCATTCTTCCAATTATATGTGCTTTGGGGAATGATGATATTTCTAAGCTCCTTTATACAAACATTTCAGCAACAAACATATTGACCCCAAATCCATAGATCCCTTATGTGTTTGGTGTGATTTCTTTTTTGGTGGGAAACTCCCTTTCTTTTTTTTTAATTTTCCTTGACATGACGTAGCCTAACTTCAAAACATATGACTTAGTATAGGGCTTTCCAAGTTGGCTCTCATGTCTTGTTTTCCTTTTGCATTTTCTTTCCTTCTCTACTTTAAAGTAATTTCTCACAGAATGATGTTTAGTAATTCCTTTAAAGTGGGGGGAATATATTACCATAATTCATTTGCATTCTTTGTTCTTCGTGTATCCTTTTCATTTATATTAAGCGTTTATTACTTTGTGGATTACATTGGGTGTGATTTCCTTCATAAATGTGATCTGTCTTAGCATATTACATTCCTCTTGGTGACTTGATGCAACGCACTAAATCCCCTAAGATGTGAATTTACTATTATTTTATTGGTCCTCACTTGGAGACATTAGACACAATGTTCCCTAAGTGATTGACCTTACATAAACTGAACAAGACTCCTTTGAACATCATTACATTTTTACATTTTTACATTTTGCATGGCCACCTTGCATAACACAACTTGCATGCATGTGGTGCCATCCTATTTGTTCATGAGTTCTAAGCATATGAATCTTCGCTTGTCTCATGAAGCACTAATCGACACCTTTTCCTTTTGCTTTGTGGCACCTTATTAAAGTTATCAAGAGGTATAACTTAGACATGGTTGAGCGGGAAGCCCACCTAGTGGCATGAATTTTCCCCATAGCCACCTTTGTGTTTGTGAGTGCATACCAACTAGCGTATGGATCTTACCTTTTTGGGCTTTCTCACCCTGCAGATAGAAGTTCTATGACCCCAAAGTGAGTACATTTTGGCCTTCTCACCTAGTAGAACCATAATGTGTTATGTCACCCCAGAGTGAGTGCACATTCTCTTTTAGCCTAGATCTAATCCTCAACTAGTTGGATTGATGATCGAAGCTTCATCTAATTCTCAACACTTGTGTGTTCTTTTGTTCTTATGCTTAGTTTTCCATGGTATCTTCATCATGGGGGCTTGATCATCCCTCTTGATTGTTGTCATTCCATCTTGCTAATGTAAGAACACTTGAACCCTCCTCTCGATGTTCATGTCTACTTTAGTGTGAGTTTGAAACAGGTTCATCCTCTCACTAAAGTGGGGGCTAAATGTGCTATAGAAAAATGCCCCCTTGTCATTTTCATGGTCTTCTAGGTTTTTTTTCATGTTGTTTGATCTATTTTTCTCTGATTTTATGATGTAACATGGCTTGAACATGCTTATTTAGGTTCTAAATTCAATAAATGATGTCTTGTGAAAGTGTTGTGAAGTGTTGTAAAAAATTTCCACATTCTTCTAGAATCTATTCATTAATATTCACCTAAAAATCATCTTTTTACACATCATCAAGTCCTATTTTCAAGTGTTGTAAAGTCTTGTAACAAAGATTCGCACTTTTCTAGGCATGCATATTTCCCTTATTTATCTCTTTCTTATGACTTATTTGACCCCTTTATGCCCTCATATTCTTTAATTAAGTGTATTTTTTAATATAATCCTAACAAATAGCATTAAATGCAACTTAATTCCCAACACCTAGTTTCAAGCCCTTGGTGGGACCCATTCACCATGGGTGGCGAATGAGTCCCCCTTGGCTCCAAAATTTAAAATATTTCAAATTTCCTTTTGGGCTTTTATTCAGAAACACTTGATGTCAGCATGTGATGAGGTATGAATGATTACTAAGACACAAGATCATATAAATAAGTGTTTTTACATCCATTTTAACACCCCATTCATTCAAGTATTCATCCAAACACTCATTAAATCATTCATTCAAGTATTCAAGCATCTTACAACATTTTATCAAGCAATATTCAAGTACTTTGGAGCATCCATTAGCATTACTTCAGATTTGCATCATCAAAGGTTTGGTAAGTTGAGAGAATTTGCATTTTATTAGTTTATCATTCATTTCCATTACATTATTTTACTAAGGGCTTGATTACCAAAGTGGGGTTTGACCAAGGAAAACCCCTATTTGCTAACCCTTAACCATTTTCCTCCTCTTGCATGTGTGTTTGCAGACTTTTTTGTGTAGATTTAACAAGTATTTAGGTGTTTAAAAGTGGAGAACAAGTCAACTAGGTGCTTCAAGTCAATTTATTCATATTTCAAGCTTGGTGAAGGTTTTTTGTTCGTTTCCTACAAAACTAACTTTGACAACCCAACAAGTAGACATTTCTAGATCTGATGTTGCAGAGTTGTCTCCTAATTTTCCATAAATTTGGGAGAGGACTAATTTTCCACAAATGGCAAATGAGTCCCACCTTAGGACTGAAAATATGAATTTTGTCAGATTCTAGATCCCAACTGTCAGAAACGAGTTCTCAAACTTTTTCACCAGGAGGAGGAATAATTCGCCACCCTAGGCAAATGAGTCCCACTATGAAATTTCAATAACATTAGTCAACATTCACAGCATTCCAGATTCATTAGATATTGTTTGGGTGCACTCTATTTCATCGTATTTCTTTCTGTTCTGCATTATTTCTTCATTTACTTCATTGTTTGCATATCATAGTGTGTTTTCAAACATGACATAAATCTTAGTTTTGCATTCAAATTCATTCATTTATATCACTTAATTGCACTTAGTTTACTTCATTTAGCTTAGACAATAACATACATAGCATAATTTGAGTGAACCCTTAGAATTTTTGGAGCTAATCTCTCTCCTTTTAGGTGAAAACCCCTAAAAGAGTTAGATAGCACATTGGGTCCAAAAATGTATGGTTTAGGTATTAGTATAAAATCTTCAATTTCAGCAAGCTTTTCAACCTTTGGCTCTTTAATCTTTTTCTTTAATCTTATGTGCTAAGTAAAAACAACAATATCAACACTTTATATATACATACATAACATTAGCACTACATGTCATATTATGTGTTAGCAAAATATACCTAATGTGTTTGAATACTTGCCCCTGAACCATGTCGAGTGTATGATCCATCAAAATAGAGCTTTCACTATTATGTAGGCATTATTGTGAAGATTGCTTCATAAGGAAGGGTTGAAATGAGCAGGGGATCATCCATTAATGGTGCCTCTACCAATTGATCTATTGTCACCTTTCCTTTGTTTGCTTTGCAATCCATATAATCAATATCAAATTCACTGAGTATCATGACCCACTTTGTTGATCGACCTATTAGAGTTTCTTAACTTAACAAATATTTCAAACTATCAATCTTTGCAATGAGCTTTGTTTTATGTGTCATCATATAATGTCTTAGTTTGAGTGAGGTGAAGACCATTGCAAGACATGCTTGTTTGATAGGGGTATAGTTGAGTTCATACCCTACCAATGTTTCAAAGATATAGTCAATTGCACATTCCTTTACTTTTGCATCATGTTGCACCAAGAGTACCCTTGAGGAAATAGCAGTAACTAATATGTATAATAATAAGGGAATTTCTAGAGTTGGTGGTGTTAGTAGAGGTGGCATCATCAAGTAGTCTTTTAATTGTTGAAATTATTGTTGGAATTTTCCATCCCATTTGAACTAAACATTTTTGTGTAGCAAATGTGCAAATGGATGACATTTATTGGCCAACTAAGCGATGAACTAACAAATGGATTGTAACCTCCCTTGTAATGTTCTTAGATGGCCAATGTTCTTTGGAGGTGGCATTTCAAGGATTCCCTTCACTTTTGTAGGATCCACTGCAATTCCTTTATTTGAGACAATGTATCCTAGGAGCTTCCCAGAGGTTACTCCAAATACACACTCATTGGGTTCAGATGAAGCTTATAGTGTTCTAATCTTGTGAAGATCTTGTCCAAGACTGGAAAGTGATCCTCTCTTGTCAAGAACTTTTCTAATCTAAGGTCATCCATATAGTCTTCCATTAAAGTGTTCATCATGTCATGAAAGATAGTGGTCATAGCCCATTGATATGTAGCTCTCACATTCTTAAGGCAAAATGGCATCATGTTCCAGCAGTAAGTGCCCCATGGGCAAGTGAAGGTTATCTTGTGCTAATCCTCGGGTGCTATCTTGATCTGGTTATACCTAAAAATTCCATCCATGAGTGAGAGCATTGCATGCCCAGAAGTCAAATCCACAATAATATCGATGTTAGGAAGAGGGAAGTCATCTTTTGGACAAGCTTTGTTTAAGTTCCTAAAATCTATACAAATACAGATGCTCCTAGTTCATTTTTTCACTGGTACAATATTGGATATCCATTATGCATAGTCATTTGGTCTGATGAAACCAATGTCTAACAACTTTTTGAGTTCAGTCTTGACTAAGAGTGCAATTTGAGGATGCATTTTCCTTAGTTTTTGTTTCACTGTTTTAGCGCCTTCTTCTATTGTCAAGTGATTCATCACTAGATCAGGATCTAGTCCTAGCGTGTTGACATAGGGCCATGCAAATTTGACCTATCTTTTTTTAAAGAACTTTGCAAAATTAGGATCTTCTTTTGAAGTCAACAATGCTGCTAAGTGTATCGTGTGTGGATTTTTTGTTGTTCCCAGATTGATCTCTTTTTTTTATTCCACAAGGATAGATGATTTCTCCTAATTTGTGCCAAAGGGGAGAATGGAAAACCTTCCATCCTCAAGTGCCTTAAAAATATTTTCACACTTGGATGTTTCATTTTCTTTTGAACTATTTTGGGATCTAAAAGCGTTGCGGTGCAATTTTCACTAGAAGATCCATTCTTGATTGTTATATTTTTGTCACTGACAGGTTTTCCATTCTCTTGAAAATAAGTTGCATTGTTGATTTTAATAGAAAAACTAGCCTTTTGATCCCCACTTGGTATGTTATCCCATATTTTAAAGAAATTAATGATCACTTCATCGTTTTGGAATGCATCTAGGCATAGGGGACCTTGTTGGTCCCAGTCATTGAGTTGGGGATGGATAAGTGGCATTGCATCATCAACTAGGTTAAGGTCATAGGATGTGGCATTTAAGGTTAGGATAGAGGTATCGAGGTCACTGTTGGTACTCTCCTCTTCATATTCAAGCTTGGTAAGTGATACATCTCTATTAGAAGGATTTGGCAATCTTTATGGTTTGTCCCTTCATCTATCAAATTGTGTTGTCTTAATAGGATCCCAGAAAGTTTCTATCATGCCTTTGCTTCAACTTCTTTTTCTTCAAATGAATCAGAATAATCCCATTCATATTCATGTGAATCTATCTCAGAATCACTTTGTATAGCCTTGTCACTATGTATTATAGGTATGTCTTCAAGTGTAAAAGGTTTTTCGGCCACTATTGGAGGTGTTGTATTTGATCATGGGCTTGATGATACTGCTTGTGTGTCTGAAGTGGACAAGAGAATTAACCTTGGAATGATTTAATTTTGTACAACATAACCCTTTTGCTTGTTTGTTGTGTCTGTAGATTTTGATTGAGAGGTTCTTGCTTGACTTGGATTGTATGGACCTAGTTCTTTGAGTTAATTTCTAGGTTGTAATGAAGGTTGCAAAGGTTCTTGCACTCCCTTATTTTGTAATCCTAAAGCACTATGTCCATCATAACCCATATTTTGCACCATTATAAATCCTTTGCCATAGTTTTATGTGGGTATCTTTATAGGCTGTTTACCTTTGGTTGAATCCTTTTTGTAGATCCACTTTGTCAAATATTCTTCAACATTTTCTTCATCTTGACTTCTTCCTAGTGTGAATTTTTCAAGTGCACAAGTGCTAGCTATAGTAGATGTATGTCGTGAAGGTTGAATTTTTCCATATGTTCATGGTGAGAGAGGTAGTTTTCCACCATAGAAAAGTTGGATGATGTTATACTCTCTAGGTCCATCCTCTTTTATCTTCATCTCTAGTTTTATATTTTATTGTGTAGGGATTCGAGTACTGGTGAGAGAAGCAATTTGAATATAGGATGATGAGGTATTGGCTTCTCTATTGCTAGGTACCATAGTATTAGGTTGATGTTTGATACTGTTACAAAAGGAAAAGAGTTTAGTATCTCCTAGGATGGTGATTTCCACTCCATTATGGAGAAATTTGATGCATTCATGGTAGGTGAAGGGTACTGCTTGTGTGATATGTATCCAAGGTCTCCCTAGAAAAGATAATATGGAAGGGGTAGATCGACGACTTGGAAAACCACATCCTTCACAATAGGTCCTACCCTGACTGGTAGAGTGACGTATCCTTTGGAGGATCATTCTGCATCATCATAAGACTTGATGGGATGTGGTTTTCCACTAATAATATAGAGGACCAAATGAAGGTATTGAGGGAATATCACTTTTATATTAGTAATGATTGCACACATTCTCTAGAGTTCATGCAAGCTTGCTTCTAGTTTTTCTACAGAGATTTGGCTCAGAGGGGCATAGCATACAGTCAGCATATAATATGGTCAGATAATTGTGCAGCACAGTTCAAGAACTCATGCATGTTCTACTAGTTGAGCAGGATGCATGTCATTATAGGTGTTCAACATATGTGTAACTTTTGGGAGGTTGTGCATGGATAGGGGGAGCATGATGTTGCAAGAGCATGTGTCAAAAGAGCATTAGCATGAGAAGAGTTAAAGTATAAAGACAATAAAAATTTGAGAGATGCAAAATCAATTGTCAAGTGGTGTAATGCTTCAATGGGTCTAGGTAATGAAGGTACATCTTCAACTCATTTTTTTTTTTTGTTGATGGATGATACTAACATTGCACCATATGAGGATTTTTGTACACTCACAGGATTGAGTGAGCTACATTCTTTCCTTAGCTCAAATGTAGGTTCATGGAGTATCTATACACAGAAGATGGCATGCTTTTGTTTATGTACAATGCAAGCCTAGGATGGTTGTGATTCAAAGGAGTGGGTTGAGAAATGTTCGTTAAGTTATCTTAGCCCACTTCACACGTATCACCCTCCACAGGCATTGGAACTAACACAGATGGATTCATCGGTTGACTTTGACCACATATTAGATCTAGTTCAACCAGGTAATATAACTACTTGAATTTTAAAATTCTTATAGTTATCTTACTTTGTAGAGTATTTGTAATGTTGACTAATTTCATATAATTTGTTGCACATATCAATGCAGGGCATGTTTATGCAGTTATTGTAGATGAAGATAATGAAGAGGGAATGAATTATTACTTGTGTCGTGTTGAGGCCAAAAATAAATTGGAGGCCCCAGTTATAGATGGAGAAAACATCAAATACCCTACAAACTCATTTTTTATTATTGGAACGTGGCTTAGAAGGTATCCACATAAGAGTTCTAAATTTTGGTCGTTTTAGGACTTTGACAGGCATCGAAATATTCTTCATTACTCAAACCTTGTCATTGCATCCAATGTTCATTTGACCAACTATGAGAGTAGAACTTTGAACAAGACCTTTTGGAAGGTGCATGAGTCTGACCATGAGGTAATACTTGACACAATAAAGAGTAGAGCACACCCAAATGGTTTGTTGGATTAATTTGTAAGTATGCACATTGGTTCTTATTAATGTGTACTTGTATGCACATTAATTTGTATGATGCCAATGTTATCATCTAATGTTTATATCTTGTATGTGGGTGATTGATGAAGTTATCAGACTTGCAAATGTAGCACACATTATGTTTAGAATTGTGGAAAAGGGTATAGAATTTAATGGTATTTTATTTTTTCTCAAAAATATGCAAGAAAATTGTAGGATATTCTCTATAGATTAAAGTAAACTAAGTGGAAGATTAAATTGTGTTGTTTTTATAATAGGTTACAAGTTTCCAAAAGGTTGGAAAGTAATAGTTTGGTTACATTATATTCATGTTCTATTCATGAGAGGTTTTTGTGTACAATAGGTATCTTGGAACTCCCAATGAAGATGTATGGCCAGGAGTGACTAAGTTGAGATACTGACATGCCTATCCTCAATGGAAGCATCACGATTTAATCCTTGTTGTTCCCGACTTGGAACCAAATGGTGTGGATTTTTTTCTGTAAGTGCCTTCCATCTATTTTCATTTCATTTCCATTTTGGATGCTCTTTTTTTTTCTTCTTTTAATTTGTCTATTTGTAAGTAAACTACTAAAAATTTATTGGTGTCTCCTTATAGAAAATGCTAATTTATGAGCCATCCAAGAGAATCTTCGCCAAAAAATCAATGCAACATCCTTATTTTGATGATCTTGACAAATCTCAATTTTGATTTTAATCCATTATAAAAATGCATGTGAAGCTTAGCAAAGGAATTTCAAGATTCATTTGAAGTTAACCTCATCATGAGCACATATAATGTAGACATTATCAGAGCATCTCAAATTTCAAGTTGTTATATTCATGAGAGGTTGTTGTGTGAAATAGGTATCTTAGAACTCTCAATAAAGATGTATGGCTAAGAGTGACAAAGTTGATAGATTGGCATGCCTATCCTCAATGGAAGCATCAAGATTTAAGCCTTGTTGTACTGTACTTGGAACAAAATGGTGTGGATTTGTTGTCTGTAAGTGCCTTCCATCTATTTTCATTTCATTTCCATTTTGGATGCTCTTTATTTTTCTTCTTTTACTTTTCCTATTTGTAAGTAAACTACTAAAAATTGATTGGTGTCTCCTTGTAGAAAATATTGATTAATGAGCCATCCTAGAGAATCTCAGCCAAAAAAGCAATACAACATCCTTATTTTGATGATCTTAACAAATCTCAATTATGATTTTAATCCATTATGAAAGAGTGTATGAAGCTTAGCGAGGGAATTTCAAGTTATTCATTTGAAGTTAACCTCATCATGAGAACCTATGATGTAGACATTATAAAACCATCTCAAATGTATGAGTGACATTGTAAAATATCTATGAGAACAGAGTACCTACGACATCTTTGAATCTTATTTTTGGTTATTATGAGAGAATCTTATAAGTTGAGTTTGTGTGGATGAAAATAGGGCACATTGATTCAATATTTTATTTAAGTGGGGTGTTGGAATTCATATAGTTTTCTTTTTTTCTCATGATTTTATATTACCACTTGATAGTTTTGAGAAACCATTGTTCCTACAAGTATAAGCACTTCAGTTTTAGAATGGTGTATGAAGCATATTAGACAATTGTAGCACAAACACAAGAATTAGGACTACCAAATAAATCTTATTTTATTGTAAACATCACATTATTAATATAGTGAGTGTAATAACCATTCATGGTTACCAATCATTCCTTTTCTTCTTTTATTCTCTCCCTATTATAACTAGCACCAATTGACTAACTTATTATAAAAACTTCATTTATTAAAACAAATCAACCTAATATTATATATCAATATCAATATAGCATACCATCTATTCACATAAACATTTGTAATCATATTTACTCAAATTTTGAAATTTATTTCTTTCCTCAAACATTTGTAATTCATGCAATGTAATCCCTTAATAGTCCAAATTGTAAAATGGTGGCAATCTTTGACGGCTTGTTACCTGAAGACCGTGTTAGTTACAGGAATTCTGTCTTAGACATCAAGATCATGTAGGGTACCTCTTCAGTAACCTCTCTCGATTTTTGTTATCTCTAAGTCATTTGTTTGTGGCGTCCAATTTTGACTTCAAGGAAAAAGTGCCAATTGCAAGTAACTTGTAAAGTTGCAAAGTGGTGCAACTTTCGTTCTATAACTCATGTGACCAAATAGACTGTTCCAATGTGTTTAGATGGGTACATTTACACTAAGCATGGCACTCTTTCACACCCAAACACATTGAATCACTTTGAGCTACATTCAACCAACTTGAACCCTTAAGGGTCCAAAGTGCAAAATGGCTGCAATCCTTGACGGGCTATTACTTACAAATTGTGATGCTTACGAACTCTCTATCTAAGCCTACGAGATTGCATTGGCCCCTCTACAATAATGTCTCATTTTTTGTTATCTCGAAGACATTTTCCCATGGCTTCCAATTTTAAATTTGATGGAAAAAGTGTCAAATGCAAGTAGTGTAAAGTTGCAAAGTGGTGCAACTTTTGTTCTACAACTCATGTGACCAAACAGAATATTCCAATGCATCTATATGGGTACATTTACCCTAGGCATGACCCTCTTTCACACCCAAACACACCAAATCACACTAAGCTACGTTCAACCAACTTGATCCCTCAAGGGTCCAAAGTGTAAAAGGGAAGCAATATTTGAAGGGCTACTACTCAAAAACTTTAATGAAGCGAACTCTTCATCTAAGCCTAAGAGATGTGTTGGTCCCCTCTACAATAACCTCTCTTGGTTTTTGTTATCTTAGAGTCATTTTCCCGTGGTGTCCATTTTTCACTTGATGGAAAAAACATCAAATGCAAGCAGTGTAAAGTTGCAAAGTGGTGCAACTTTCATTCTAAAACTCATGTGACCAAATAGACTATTCCAATGTGTCTAGATGGGTACTTTTAGGCTAGGAATGGTCCTCTTTTTCACCCAAGAATTCTGAATTACTCCAAGCTATGTTCAACTGGCTCGATCCCTTAAGGGTCCAAAGTGCAAAAGGGCAGCAATCTTTGACAGGCTACTACTCGGAAACCATGATGCTTATGAACTCTCCATCTAAGCATATAGGATCTCATTGAGCCCCTATACAATAACCTCTCTCATTTTATGTTATATCAGAGTCATTTTCCTATGGTGTCTAGTTTTCACTTGATGGAAAAAGTGTCAAATGCAAGCAATGTAAAGTTGCAAAGTGGTGCAAATTTGTTCTGCAACTCATGTGACCAAACAAACTGTTCCAATGCATTTGCATGGGTACGTTTATGCTAGGAATGGTCCTCTTTAGCACCCAAACACATTGAACCACTCCAAGCCATGTTCAATCAACTTGATCCCTTAAGGGTCCAAAGTGTAAAAGGGAAAAAATCTTTGACAGGTTATACTCGAAAACTGTGACGCTTACGAACTTTTTGTCTAAGCCTATAGGATTGTGTTGGGCCCTCTATAATAATATCTCTCAATTTTTTTATCTTGGAGTCATTTTCCCATGGTGTCCAATTTTCACTTGATAGAAAAAGTGCCAAATGCAAGCAGTGTAAAGTTACAAAGTGGTGCAACTTTTGTTTTGCAACTCATGTGACCAAATGAACTATTCCAATGCATCCAAATGGGTACACTTATGCTAGGCATGTTCCTCTTTTGTAGCCAAACACACTGAATCACTCTAAGCTGCGTTCAACTAGTTCGATCCCTTAAGTGTCCAAAGTGTAAAAGGGTAGCAATCTTTAACGGGATACTACTCAAAAATCATGACACTTACAAACTCTTCATCTAAGCCTATGGGATTGTGTTGGTTCCCTCTACTGTAACCTCTCTTGTTTTTTGTTATCTCAAAGTCATTTTCCCATGGTGTCCAATTTTCACTTGATGGAAAAACTGTCAAATGCAAATAGTGTAAAGTTGCAAAGTGGTGCAACTTTCATTCTGCAACTCATGTGACCAAACAAACTATTCCACTGCATCCCAATATGTGTGTTTATGCTATGCATGCCTCTCTTTTGCACCCAAACACATCAAATCACTCTGAGATATGTTCAACCAGCTCAATCCCTTATGATGGCACATTCACATGATAGTTGAGAAGTCTGAGTTTTCCACACCAAAATCATATAATCATCCTCAATTCTAGCAAGTGCAATATGTTTTTTAATTATCCTCCTTGCCCTTAAAACAATATATAACTAATTGTAAATGCATACAATGGTGGAACTTGGAAACATTTTATTTTTCCTCAATTAACAACATCGGTTGTGAAGCATTTTGTCATTTTCATTTGAAATGATTTGCTATGCTTGAAAATTGGAGTCTAAGAGAAACAAGTGATGCTCTCACATAGATTTATTATTCGATGTGATAAATAAATTTTTCACCCAAAAACATTTCTTATTTGTATTATAAATTATAAAGCTTTCTCCAAAGTCCATTTCCTATACAAGAAATAATATTGCAAAAATTTGACATATACATCTTTCAACGTGTTTATATGGTGATGGATCAAAAACATAACAATTCATTATGTACTGTGAGATTATGTTGTGAAAATGTTTAAAGACTATTCAAGATAAATGTTTGTATGATAATGTGTCAAGAAGCTAACTACTCATCATCTACTATAAATATTATGTTTTGCAAGTGTTTTGAAGATTATGAATCATTTTCTTAATTGAGTTGTTCCAATCAAAACATTAAATATATTGGAATATTTTTATGAAACATCTCATGGAATACCAATTGAAAACATGTTTTTTTCTTTTAGATAAATCATTTGATGGAACTCTTTAAATTAAATTGAATTGAGATATGTAAGAACAAGGGAGCATTAGGAAATACATTTCTCAAGGATCTTAAATAAGCCTTCTTACAAAATTTGAAAAATAAGCCCATGGTTGAAAATTTTGTAGTCATCAAAGTGGGTACTAATTCTATATTATATAGATCATAATTCTTCTTTATCTTTAAGATCTTCTAAGTTTGGCAATGGTTTCACCAAGCTGTGAAGGGTGAACTATTATTTATTAAGTTATGCCTATGTGGGTTCATTTTCCTTATCTCTCAAATTTGCAATTTTGGGTGGATTATTGCTTTCAAAGTATTACGAATGCTTTGCCTATTTTCTAGTTGGTAGTTGTCATTCTAGAAGGCTCATCTCTTGATATATATATACACGTCTGTATATTTTCCTCTATGTGCACATTGATATAGGTATACCATATCAATGCATTGGTATGAGCATATTTTTTTCCAACATACGTTTGTATCAATATGCATATACCTATGGATACGTGCATATACTATATACATGTATATATGCCCACTTCCTATCCACTTACTTCAAATAACGTTACCATATTAATGATAGTAATGATATAACCAGATACATAGATAAACATCACTTATATATATAATACTCATTCTTATTCAATTATCAAGTTAATAATCAGTGCATTTATTTATAGTTAATCTTTTCTTTTCAATTTGTGAAAATTTGTAATTTGTAACTCTACTAGTATTCCTAGAAATATTAAAGCTTTTTAGCATCAACTAATAAAGTTGTTTAGCATCAATCAATAAATATTCAAGACAAACCCTGAAGAACAGCAATGATCAATGCTAGGGCTAACCAATTAATAAGTATACAGTTGAATAAGTCAAGAATACATGTGAATTAGGGAAGCACAAGTATTCAAATACACATAAGCCTTGACGTATACACACGAATACATAGTATACACAAATTAATAAAAATTATATGCATGAATACAAGGTATACACATGAAAACATGTAAGTTGCAAAGTATACATTAGAATACACGTAAGTCACAAAGTATACACGTAATTTGTATAACATACACTTGAATACACATAATTCATATCGATTGAACCATGGATTTCTAATGCAAATATGGACACCATCGATAAAAAATTGTATTAACCAAATAGCTATGCAGGCATACATTAATATATGTCGATATAAGTGTAAAATATATACAAAATAGCCATATAGGCTTATGAGAATGCCATATAGGCATACAATGTCAAATATATCCAATACAAAATATGTACAAAAATTCCATATAGGAATACAACAAAGGGCTCTAGAATCAAAAGTCATTGCTCTCCATGCTCTCAAAACATATTCTTTCCCTTTGCTTGTCGGTCGGATGGTAATAAGTTTGTCACTCATTTATTTTGAGGTTGAGGAGTGGTCCTAGTGCTCCTAGGGTTTAGTTCCTGATCAAGTTGTATTTGTTACAATAACAAGTAAAGACATCAATCTATAGAAATTACATTATAAAAAATGATATATTTAACAAAATAATCACTTATCATCACTAGACGATCACTCTACTCGAGGGAAAATATTCATGTTCCCATGCTTAGGTGTGCTAAAGCCCTATAGAAACCATCCAAAGAGAAATTAAACTATGAATCAATAATGGTTTTATTTTTCACTAACTAACAGCTATAACAACAAATTTAAATTGAAATTTAGTAATCTGACTCATACCTTTGTGAGAGCCATCGAGGAGTCTATAGAAAATGAAACACCAAGCTCCATTTCACTATGAACATTTGGAGGTGTATCTACTTCCAACATCTGAAAATAAAAAACTAATTATTCAATCACAAAAAACTACAATAGTGATGCATGTCTTGGCTTATAATGTATGAGATAATCAAAAACAAATTGAGTACTTATTAAACTATATATTTCTGAATATCATGCTTACTATTTTCCTTATCCATAGTTTGTTTGAAAGCACCTATTTTTAGGCTTTTACCCATAGCAGTAAGATGATGAATTGTTTGATAAAATGCTTTGGTAGACATGTATGATAACTATGGTAGCATATAGAAGGTAGTGAACTATTTGAGAAAATGCCTCAAAGAAATGGGGTCCCATGGTGATGGAATTCCATTACAAACAAATATGTCATAGCATTCCATCACCATGACACTACATTTCTTTGAGGCATTTTTTCAAATAGTTCATTGCCTTCTCTATGGTATTATGTCAGGATGGGGTGGATGTTATAGTGTGCTCTTGGTGTTATGAGATGGAGGGCGATCATGATATGAATAAGGAGGGGTGGGGACATGAACAAGTGGAATAAAATGTGGAAGGTTCCATGGATTGGTAAATTGAGGATGAGGATGAGGACCTTGAAAAGAATTTGGAGGGGAATTTTAGCTAAAGGGTTGGTTTCTATTCTTTAGGCATTGAGATATTTGAAAAAATGCCTCAAAGAAATGTGGTATCATGGTGATGGAATGGCATTCCATTACCATGAGACCACATTTCTTCAAGGAATTTTTTCAAGCTACTCACTACCTTGACTATGAAATTTCTTACTATTATGCTTTGATGGATTTTTTCCAAGCATCCATAGTTTGTTGGAAATCACCTATTTTAGGCTTTTAGCCATAGCAGCAAGGAAGTGAGTAGTTTGATAAAATTCTTTGGGAGACATGTATGCAAAATGTTGTAGCATAGAAAAGGTGTTGAGTTGTTTGAAAAAATGCCTCAAAGAAATGTGTTCTCATGGTGATGGAATGGCATTCCATCACCATGAGACTACATTTCTTTGAGGCATTTTTTTAAACTACTCATTGCCTTGTCTATTCTATTGCTTACTGTTATGCTTTGATATATTTTTTCCAAGCATCCATAGTTTGTTGGAAAGAACCTTTTTTAGGATTTTAGCCATAGAAGCAAGGAAATAAACTATTTGATAAAATGCTTTGGTAGACATGTATGGAAAATGTGGTAGCATAGAAAAGGTGGTGAGCTATTTGAAAAAATACCTCAAAGAAATGTGGTCTCATGGTGATGGAATGGAAGGCCACATTTCTTTGAGGAAATTTTTCAAACTACTCACTCCCTTGTCTATGTTATTTTTTACTATTATGCTTTGATAGATTTTTTCCAAGATCCATGATTTGTTGCAAAGCACCTAATTTAGGATTTTAGCCATATCAGCAAGGAAGTGAGTAGATTGATTAAATGCTTTGGTAGACATGTATGGAAAATGTGGTAGCATAGAAAAGGCAGTGACTACCTGTTTGAAAAAATGCCTCAAGAAAATGTGGTCTCATGGTGATGGAATGGCATTCATGTTATATCCTATTAGAAGTTTTTAAAAAAAAATGAAATCAAATTTCTAAAACCCTAAAAGGACCCATTCACCACTGAAGGAAAATGAGTCCTTCATAGCTCAAAAAACAACTTTTTGGCTAGGTACACAACTTTGTATACTCTAAAAGCATCCCCCGTAGTTGCTATAACAGTTAGGTTGCATTTTTTATTGTTATTTGCATCACATTTTACACAATTTTAGATGTATAAGGCCCTAGAAAAGTAAGTGGTAGATCCTCTTGTTCATGCATTTGGGTCTACCCTATTTTTCCCCTATACAATTAAATGCAACTTTAAAATCTGAAATGAATTATGTGATGAATTTAATATGCAAGAACCTAAAAATGATAAATTTTAAATGTAAATTTTGATTCTAAAATATGCACTTTCTTTCACCAACTAAACTAAATACAAAAATTCCTAAAAATTTTCAATTATTGGTTTCAAAATAGAGATATGCAAGTAAAGTACAACTAAGTAGATAGAGGTAGACCAATGGGAGAGAGTTAGCTGAGACACTTGTACAAGGATGAGGTTGCCCCTGGGTGAATGGATCTTTGAATAGGGTTCTAAAAAAAAAAAATGATTTTTTAGAATAATATTTAAGATGACTGTTCCTATCTGCAAATAGGTTGTATAGTGACTACTTTTCCAAAAAAAATCAATGAAATGCAAATGCAAATGTATGACAATTTTGGAACAAAATGACACTTTTTTAATGCAATTTTGGAATGAAAATCTGATCTAAATGACTGAAAACCAACTATAATGCAAGCTATGATGCAATATGAGTGCAATATTTTTGATTTTTTATGATGCAAATATGAAACCCTAAATGAGATTGCAAAACAATACAATGATGCAAATCCTAGACCTATGGTTTGAAAGACTGCCAAATCATAAAGCTATGATGTCAAATGTCAAGTCAGAAAAATGAAACATAAAAATATGGGGACCCTATAATTAATATTCATAACCTAAGGCCATTTCCATAATTTTTATAATTTCATTAGGATATAGATCAACAAGGTTTATAGATTGACTATCAACCTCAATGGTGAACCAATCAAACTTGGATCTATATCCTTTTTGAGGATAGGAATTATTTGTAAATTATTTTGATTGATTACCCTAATTAGATATTCAATGAACAAGATAAATGACAGGGGGTTGAATTAGTTGTATCAAATTAAAACATCAAAACCCTCAATAGTAAACAAATCCACATGCATTCATTAAACCCTTAATCTATTATAATGATTAAACATGAAAAGTGGATAATAGAAACTGAAAAAACCAACACCATACACAAGAGAACACTAAAGTTATGTGGAAAACCCTAGAAGGGAAAAACCACCATGAGCATTAGCTCACAATTTAAGTAATTGCAAAACTGGTACAAAAAGGCTCACTGCCAAAATAGGACACTTTATCTAGAAAAGCTCACAACCTAGGCTCATTGCCGAAATAGAAAGAAGATAGAAGATAGAATGTTGCACATAGAACACAATCTCAATGCAACAAAGAATCCACCACAATAGCTTCAACAATATTTGCATCCTTCAAGAGATCAAGATACCTCAGCTCACTACATTCAGCAATCTTGATTTATAGTTCACACTACATTTCATACTTTTATACCTAATTTTGCATCACAGCACTCAATTCTATTCCACACCTCATCTCGCATCAACCCACCTTCCATTTATACCATCCACAACTTGAAAAACATCTTCAAGTTGGCTACACTCACCTTACACTTTACAAATTCAAAAATAGGTCAACACTGAGCATTCTCATAGTGGATAGGAATGAAAGTGGACCAATACAAAACTTAATTGGGACCCAAATCAACTCTTACATGCCATATTCCTTCATTAATACTTGAACATATTTGAATGTATTTTAAACACTAGGTCAGTTGTTGCCCACGCAAACACCATTAAACTTTGAATTAAACCCTTCCTCATACCCAATGACAATTTGAAAACCTCACACCATGCTTCATCACAATCTATAATATTCCTCTATCATCCTAAAATCCATCAAAACCCTTTGCAACAATTTACATAATGAAAATGTACATGCCCAACACACTCAAACTACATTGTCAAACACTACAACTCTAACATCCATCTTCCAAAGCACCAAACCAAAAATCCTCTTGACATAGCTAGGAAAGATACCAACATCATCAACATACCTTCAAAATCACAAGACCTAAAAAACAACTACAAATAAATGTGGGGCCAAAACATTTCTCCCAAACACCTCTGTAAGCAACACAAATCTAGGTCACACACTAGTGAACATAACTTCTTTTGCAAAATGATCCAAAAGCCCAAATTCTAGAAATATAATCCCTAAACACCTCTAACCAACATATCCAAACCACTTAAGTCAATATTCAACCTAGAATAAATGCGAAGTGAAACCAAAACACCTCTAAAAACCATAAAACCTTTGCAAAACCTTGTTTCCTCTTTTTATCAATTTTCTTAATATCCTCAACATCTTTGTCAATACCACAACCATAATCAAAATATTATCAAAGAAACACTAGAGGTTAACACTAGCAACTTAATTGATGACAACATAATGCAACTAATCAAAGCATCAAACTCTCCTAACCACAACACAACTATCACCAATGATATCACAAGCTTGTTGACATCAATGGCAACACCTTCATACTTGCAATGTTAGACTATATGGCATGATGCAAAAAATGTAATTATATGATAATTTATAAATAAAAATGGTCAAGTTTCAACAGATCTAGAAGGTGTAAATGACTATGTACTTGCCTAAAAAAATTGGTTCCATTAGGCCCACAATGACAAGGTCGCCATATGGTTGTTGAGTTCTTGTAAGGGTGTCCTGCTCAGCTTTGGGGTCCTCTAATGTCAGATCTAAGATTTTTTTCTATGTCTAACCTATTGATGTGTTTTCTATGCACTTTTCAACACAGGCAGTGCGTAGGTGCACTACCTCTCTTGAAAGACAATCTTCCACAATCAGATTGCAGAACACTATCCCAAGGTCTCTCGGATGTCAGGTCATGATAGTGCTTAGATACCTCAGTAGTTTGATGTGATTTGCTGGAATCACAAGGCGGACTTACGAATGAGTTACAAAGCATGGAAGTTGGGTTTGCAAATGCAGTTTCAAAGTGCTGAAAGTGAATGAACAGTGGCTATCCACTCAAAACAGCAAGTTGAAACTCATAAAATTCATTTGATTTGGCTTCCTGGTGATGCTTTGGATCATAATCTAACCAAGGATTAAAAGAAATAGCAAAAATAGAAGGGTTAAGAAAGCTATTCTAATCCTAAGCTACGAATGAACAATAACAATGGTGGCTGCTAAAGTAGACAGACTTCCTAAACTGGGTTTTGCTTGGCCAAGAGAAACCTATAGTTGCACAAAACCAGTGCAATCTTCTAAGGACTACAGATTTTCAAATTGCACATGCACATCATGCACATGTAATTGAACTAAGTTGCAGCAATGAAGTAATGAGCTCAGACTAGCTTTGCAAAGTGACTCATCATCAATGAACCACAAAAAGCATGAGCTGGAAATCCATCAAATGCTAAAACAGCAAACACCATCAACACTCTCATTCAAGAAACTAACACTAAAACTAACATGGAAGGAAAAACTATGCATGCAAGATAAGCAAAATCAAAGAAAACATCCATAAAATCATGCAATGTTGTCTTCTATTGCTGCAAATGCTTTTTACAACAGCTCTCCAACCCTTACAAATGAGGGGCAAGCCCCTATTTATAGTTTTCCAAATCCCAAATGAATGGCTAGGATCAATTTGTATTGAGTGGATCAGATTCATTACAAGTTAGGGCTTCACCTACCCCACAATATTCAACAATTAAAAATGCATTCCTTGTCTTTTCCCTGTTTTGTCATCTAGTGCCAGTCACTATAGCAATTTTGTCATTTAGCTGATTTCCCTTTTCACTGTAGCTAAAACTACCTGAAAGTTGTCTTTTGCTTGATGTGCTTGCAATGTTCTTCCTTTGATCAAACGTGTCCGTCGACGATTGGCATCAATAGATTAGTGGCCCCTGATTCGGGCAGAAAGCTCCTTAGAAATCATCATCATCTGGAAAAAGGTAGGACAATGCCCTCAATGGGCCTCTTCGATAGACCTACGAAAGGCTTCTTGACTCTTGCAAACACTGAGTGTTGTAAGTGCATTTATACATGAGTTAAGGAAAATGTCAGTCAAACCTATAAATTCCCTGTTAGATCTATCCATGCATCATCAAAATATCTTGATATTCATATTTGGAGCTCATTTCGACCATAAACATTAATGCGTGCTTCAAGGGTGCGAGCGCCAGAGGGCGAAAAGACGGCGGAAGAAATCCAGAAGGCAGATAGCGGATGGAAGCCAAAACAGCCAGGAAGAAGGCAGGCTCCCGGATGTTCAAAACAGCCGGGAAGGAGGTGGGCTCCCGGATGTTCAAAACAGCCAGGAAGAAAGCAAGCTCCCGGATGTTCAAAATAGTCGGGAAGGAGGCAGGCTCCTGGATGTTCAAAACAGCTGGGAAGGAGGCGGGCTCCCAGATGTTCAAAACAGCCGGGAAGAAGGCAAGCTCCCGGATGTTCAAAATAGCCGGGAAGGAGGCAGGCTCCTACATGTTCAAAACAACCAAGGAGGGATGGAGCCTCAGAAACGGCCACAGAGGGCCCGAGTTCCGAAGGGCGCGAAGGAGATGGCCACTAGAAGTTCCAAACGGCCAAAGAGGGATGGACTTCAGAAACGGCCACGGAGGGGCCGGGCTCCGGAGGCCGGGAAGAAGACAGTCATCAGAAGTTCCAAAACGGGGACGGAGAGGCGGAACCCCGAAAACGGCCACAGAGGGGCCGGACTCCGAAGGCTGGGAAGGAGGCAACCGTCGAAAGTTCCAAAACGGCGACAGAGAGGCGGAACCCCGGAAACGGCCACGGAGGGGGCGGGCTCCGGAGGCCGGGAAGGAGGTAGCCACCAGATGTTCCAAAACAGCAAAAGTGGGAGGAAGCTCTGAAACCACCGAAACTTAACCAAACTTTGATGAAACCTTGGCAGTTAATTTGCGCACATCAAACACATCCCAGATCTAAAAAATGGTGACCCCAAAGTCAAGAATGAGGAAACGGGAGCGACGGGGGTCCACGGATGTTTCCAAATAGCCAAGGAGGAAGGGAATTCCGGAGGGAAAGTTTTGAAACCATCGAAACTTAATGGAACGTTGACGAAACCTTGGCAATTCATTTACGCACTTCAAACACATCCCAAATACAAAAATGGTTGCTCCCAAAGTCAAAAATGCGAAAATGGGAGTGACGTGGGTCCACAGATGTTTTCAAATAGCCAAGGAGGAAGGGAATTTCGAAGGGAAAGTTCTGAAACTATCAAAACTTAACGGAACGTTGATGAAACCTTGGCAGTTCATTTATGCACTTCAAACACATCCCAGATACAAAAATGGTTGCTCCCAAAGTCAAAAATACGGAAATGGGAGCGACGGGGATCCATGGATGTTTCCAAATAGCCAAGAAGGAAGGGAATTTCAGAGGGAAAGTTTCGAAACCATCAAAACTTAATGGAACATTGACGAAACCTTGGCAGTTCATTTACACACTTCAAACACATCCCAGATACAAAAATGGTTGCCCTCAAAGTCAAAAATGAGGAAACGGGAGCGACGGGGGTCCACGGATGTTCTTAAATAGCCAAGGAGGAAGGGAATTCCGGAGAGAAAGTTCTGAAACCATCGAAACTTAACCAAACTTTGACAAAACCTTAGCAGTTCATTGAAACACCCCAAACACATCCCAAATCCACCAAAAAGTTGTCCCCAAAGCCAAAAATTTTGAAACTGGACCGACAGGAGTCCACGAATGTTTCTGAAACAGCGAAAGCAAGACAAAAGGTAGAAAGGGGATGGGGGACTTTATTTCTCCGCAGATTTGAATACCCCAAGCAGGTGAATTTGGGTAGGGGAATTTGATCATTTGAAGGCACATGACCAATTTGGGCTTAGAAATGGGGCACGCAAAACAAGATAGGAGCACAGCAAATTCATCGAGCTTAAAAGGGGTCCTCACTCATTTGCCGGGCTGTGTGCAAAACATGCACAACAAATGGCGGCTATTAGGGAAATGCCTGAGCATCGGTGACAAACTGGAATCAATAACCCGTAATCTTTGGTTCCAACCTTCAATACTTAGGGCAAACAAACCAGACGCTCAACCAAAGGATCAAAACTATTAGCCAACCCAACCTTCAGTATGCTGAAAATACAAGTGTGTGCAATTGCGTTAATTCCCATCCTTCAGTTGCTATAGGAACCCAAGCTTCGTTCAGTTAAGCTATGTAGTTTATTCTAACTCCAAAAGCATCTGACATTGCCTCGCTGGTCAGCTAGGCATCCATAGCCCCGGCGAGGTTATTACTTCACTGCGGATTCTCAACATTGCTCTATCACATCCGGCCCATAGCCCCGGTAGAGTTGTTCGAATACCCCTGAAAAGTTGAATTTTCTCTTTCTTTTAATTTTCAATGTTTTCTTTCTTTCTTTCTTTTCTCTTTTCAGCTCTTTTATTTCAACCCACAAGCATTGAAGCTTGCGCTCAGGGCTGAGAATCATAGTGGCGCTGGAGCAGAATTTTAGATTTTTCACTTAACTAGACTTCACAAAAGGCCCTATAGTGATCGTCGAATTCTTAAGATGTGTAAGAGCTATAAGATTTCAAAATACTTCAAAGTCAGACTAAACCAACAACTTATCCTCTTCGAATTAAACACCCAGATCACTTGACACTAATAGAAGACCTTCACCATCCACTCTGAAGACTTGATTAGAGTTTGACAAAGAAATATGTAGAACAACCCCAAGTGATAAGTATGGTTGTTGTGCACACAGATGTGCCTAGCTAAAGCAGACGAACCCTGAGCAAAGTAGCAACAAAGAAAAAGAAAACAAAAAGCAAACGAAGCAAGCAACCTACACAAGCCAACTAACCTAAGAAAAGCAGGAAAGCAGAGTATTTACAAGAAACCTATACTACTCAAAAATGAGCTATGTACAAAGATATTTACAAAGCACTATGTTCGGGCACGACAAACCAACATTAACATTCATTGGATTTCATAATGCATGCACAAGCAAATGGGCAATCGTTATCGTTCTTAACCATACAAACTTATCTTTATATTTTGAAAAAAGAAATTCACCATTGCAATACTCAAGTTCCACCACGTCATCATGAAAAATCAGCAATTGAGGAGGCTCGTTGAACCCATGATTAATCCATAAACATGTTTGTTTTCCCTTATACCCATAATCAAAATAATAAGTGCAACTATGAGAAATAATAGGGGCAAGGAAGGATAAAACCTAGATGTTGTCACATGGAGGTGGCAACGTTGGACAGTCAAGAGCAAGCACAACATCATTGATCGTTGCATTGGTAGCCTCAGGCGGGCACAGTGGAGGGTGCAGCACTTCAGACATTAAGCTGGCATAAGGCTGGGAGGACAGGGCAGCACATAGCTCTTCCAATCCACCAATGGGACCTACAACCCCGGTTGGAAATTCTTCAAAAAGAAATACTTCTCCACATTGATCATCTACAAACTTGGGATCCACTTGGTTGCTGTCCTCAAGGGGCAGCATGTTGTCTTGTCTCCTTCCCCAAGTATCAACCTCCTTTTTATGATGTTCAATGTCATGGGACGATGACATGCATGAATCTGTCTCATTGCAGCTCTCTGGTTGTGAAGGAAAATCTACAAGGATTGAGGCGGAAGGACCCTCAGTTGCAGCCTGCAGTTGACCAAGCTCGTCATATTTGTTGGCAGCCATCGAAACACCTCCACCTTTATCTTCTTCATTTTCTTGTTCATGTATCTCCTCATGGTGACCACTTGTTTCCTCTTGGTCACTATCACTGTAAATGGAGAAGGAGCTCCTCTCCCAATTTGGAAACTCTAGTGCATCACCATTCGGGGGCTCAAGGAGTATGTATTCATTGCTACCATCTTCTGAGATGTGCTCTTCCTCAGCATGAGCATACCTCCGTAGTGTAGCTCCCAATAGAAAGAAATCGTCAATTGATGGCACCTCATCAAGGGGACCAAAGTCCACTACACAATTTCCCTTTGAAGACTCACCAAAAAGTCCATCGTCTATGGTACACAACTGCTCTTTAAGAGGAAGAACTTCTTGGTGACTGGTGGACAGCATTCCCGCTTGATCTACTCCATTGCTCGGAAGTCTAAGACTATATTGCTATCCTTCTATTGCTGCCCCAACATCCTCTTGAGGTCTGCCTTCAGCTAAGCCATCACTTGATTTGGGATTTTGGTCTTCTTCCTCAACCCTTGAAGTGGCTGCGGGAGGTGGTGTGCTTGGTTGTGCCCCTTGTCCCTTGACTTGCTCAATGGCCTCTAGGCATAACTTACATGTGAGCTCTGAGTGCGATGAATCATGGAGTCGACACCAATTTGGGAGTAGCAATATCTCCAAATCAACTTGGTATTTCAACTCAATCCAATCCCTCACTAATCTGGAGACTAGTTGGTCATATCTATCCATGATCGAGTCCTCCTCATCACTTGAAAAAGAAGCATGATGGTAGACAGCCATAGCGAGTGGTTTTTCCCACTCCCCCAAATCTGCATTTTCAGATTCTCCGTCACTACCATTTATGAAGGAGAGGTCTTCTGACCTGATTTCGCTCATGCTTTGATCATCTCCTTTTATTGCCCCAAGGCTTTCAGCCTCCTCTTCTTGATTTTCAGCATTTGCGTTGGCTGTCCTAGCATATATTGCTGCAAATTCTGTTAATTCATCTTCAATTTCCATTTGTTCATCTTCTTGAGTGGAGGACTGCTCTTCTTCAATGGAGGGAAAACCTACTAAATTGGTTACAATCAGATTTTCATCAATGCAACTTGATGTCCCAAGACTTTTAGCTCCTCCCTCTTGGTTTTCATTTTCTATGTCTGTTGTCCCAACACCAACTTGTGTCAAATTTCTTAGTTCATCTTTATTTTGCTGTCCTCCGAATGTTGACAACTCTTCTACCTCATTGGATAACTTCTCCTCATTGAGAGTTGGCTGCTCCAACTTGTTCGAACAACCTCTAGCTTGAGCGATGATTTTTGTGCATGACGAGCAAGTGAATTCGGAGTGGGGTGTATTGTAAAATCTGCACCAACAAGACATTAATATTTCCTCCAATCTTGGTCCATCCTTGCTGCTCAAATTTTCTTGGATCAGCTCCTTGAATGCCTTGGCTGCCATGGTTGTCAATTATTCCTCCAAGTCTACAAGGGCTAAAGGTTGATATATTTCCCAAAAGGGAATTTCTCCCTGTAAGACCTTCTCAATTCTGTCCAAGAATGTTAGACACCCCAATTCACTATGCCTACAAGTGCAATGGATCCGACATCTATCCACCAATACAAATTGCTCCAATGGCTTCTTAAATCTCTTGTTCAAATTTGCATGCAGCTGAGTGATGTTGATTTGCAAATGCTGCTCCATTTCAACTTAGCTCTTGTTTGCCTTCAAAATTTTCTGATTTTTGAATTAAAGAGATCTCCTATCTTAGATTTCTTCTTTGCAAGTGCTCCTTTCGATTTCCAACTTTCAACTTCATAGCCTCAACATGTCAGGCCCTCCCTCTAGCGCCAGTTTTGTTGATGTGTTTTTTATGCACTTTTCAACACAGGCAGTGCGTAGGTGCACTACCTCTCTTGAAAGACAATCTTCCACAATCATATTGCAGAACACTATCCCAAGGTCTCTCAGATGTTAGGTCATGATAGTGCTTAGATACCTCAGTAGTTTGATGTGATTTGCTGGAATCACAAGGCGGACTTACGAATGAGTTACAAAGCATGGAAGTTGGGTTTGCAAATGCAGTTTCAAAGTGCTGAAAGTGAATGAACAGTGGCTATCCACTCAAAACAGCAAGTTGAAACTCATAAAATTCATTTGATTTGGCTTCCTGGTGATGCTTTGGATCATAATCTAACCAAGGATTAAAAGAAATAGCAAAAATAGAAGGGTTAAGAAAGCTATTCTAATCCTAAGCTACGAATGAACAATAACAATGGTGGCTGCTAAAGTAGACAGACTTCCTAAACTGGGTTTTGCTTGGCCAAGAGAAACCTATAGTTGCACAAAACCAGTGCAATCTTCTAAGGACTACAGATTTTCAAATTGCACATGCACATCATGCACATGTAATTGAACTAAGTTGCAGCAATGAAGTAATGAGCTCAGACTAGCTTTGCAAAGTGACTCATCATCAATGAACCACAAAAAGCATGAGCTGAAAATCCATCAAATGCTAAAATAGCAAACACCATCAACACTCTCATTCAAGAAACTAACACTAAAACTAACATGGAAGGAAAAACTATGCATGCAAGATAAGCAAAATCAAAGAAAGCATCCATAAAATCATGCAATGTTGTCTTCTATTGTTGCAAATGTTTTTTACAACAGCTCTCCAACTCTTACAAATGAGGGGCAAGCCCCTATTTATAGTTTTCCAAATCCCAAATGAATGGCTAGGATCAATTTGTATTGAGTGGCCCAGATTCATTACAAGTTAGGGCTTCACCTACCCCACAATATTCAACAATTAAAAATGCATTCCTTGTCTTTTCCCTATTTTGTCATCTAGTGCTAGTCACTATAGCAATTTTGTCATTTAGCTGATTTCCCTTTTCACTATAGCTAAAATTGCCTGAAAGTTGTCTTTTGCTTGATGTGCTTGCAATGTTCTTTCTTTGATCAAACGAGTTCATCGACGATTGGCATCAATGGATTGGTGGCCCCTGATTCGGGTAGAAAGCTCCTTAGAAATCATCATCATCTGAAAAAAGGTAGGACAACGCCCTCAATGGGCATCTTCGATAGACCTACGGAAGGCTTCTTGACTCCTGCAAACACGAAGTTTCGTAAGTGCATTTATACATGAGTTAAGGAAAATGTCAGTCAAACCTACAAATTCCTTGTTAGATCTATCCATGCATCATCAAAATATCTTGATATTCATATTTGGAGCTCATTTTGACCATAAACATTAATGCGTGCTTCAAGGGTGCAAGCGCGAGAGGGCGGAAAGATGGCGGAAGAAAGCCAGAAGGCAGACAGCGGATGGATGTTCAAAATAGCCGAGAAGGAGGCAGGCTCCTGGATGTTCAAAATAGCCGAAAAGGAGGCGGGCTCCCGGATGTTCAAAACAGCCGGGAAGAAGGCAAGCTCTCGGATGTTCAAAACAGCCAAGGAGGGATGGAGCCCCAGAAATGGCCACAGAGGGCCCAGGTTGCGAAGGGCACGAAGGAGATGGCCACTGGAAGTTCCAAATGGCCAAAGAGGGATGGACTTCGGAAATGGCCACAGAGGGGCCGGGCTCCGGAGGCCGGGAAGGAGGCAGCCGTCGGAAGTTCCAAAACATTGACGGAGAGGCGGAACCCTGGAAACGGCCACGAAGGGGCCAGGCTCCGGAGGCCGGGAAGGAGGCACCCGTCGGAAGTTCCAAAACGGCGACGAAGAGGCGGAACCCCAGAAACAGCCACGGAGGGGGCGGGCTCTGGAGGCCGGGAAGGAGGTAGCCAACGAATGTTCCAAAATAGCAAAAGGGGGACGAAGCTCTGAAACCACCGAAACTTAACCAAACTTTGACGAAACCTTGCAGTTCATTTATGCACATCAAACACATCCCAGAGCCAAAAAAGGGTGACCCCAAAGTAAAAAATGAGGAAACGGGAGCGACGGGGGTCCACGGATGTTTCTAAACAGCCGAGGAAGGGAATTCCGGAGGGAAAGTTCTGAAACCATCGAAACTTAACGGAACGTTGACAAAACCTTAGCAATTCATTTACGCACTTCAAACACATCCCAGATACAAAAATGGTTGCTCCCAAAGTCAAAAATGCGGAAATGGGAGCGACGAGGGTCCACGGATGTTTCCAAACAGTCAAGGAAGGGAATTTCGGAGGGAAAGTTCTGAAACCATCGAAACTTAACTGAACATTAACGAAACCTTGGCAGTTCATTTACGCACTTCAAACACATCCCAGATACAAAAATGGTTGCCCCCAAAGTCAAAAATGAGGAAACAGGAGCGATGGGGGTCCACGGATGTTTCCAAATAGCCAAGGAGGAAGGGAATTCCAGAGGGAAAGTTCCGAAACCATCGAAACTTAACCAAACTTTGACGAAACCTTGGCAGTTCATTGAAACACCCCAAACACATCCCAAATCCACCAAAAAGTTGTCCCCAAAGCCAAAAATGTGGAAACTGGACCGACAGGGGTCCATGGATGTTTTCGAAACAGCGAAAGCAAGACAAAAGGCAGAAAGGGGATGGGGGACTTTATTTCTCTGCATATTTGAATACCTCAAGTAGGTGAATTTGGTAAGGGGAATTTGATCGCTTGATGGCACATGACCAATTTGGGCTTGAAAATGGGGCACGCAAAACAAGACAGGAGCAAAGCATCCTATCGAGAGCGAAAAAAGGGGGTCCCTGCCTACGGCGGGGCGTGTGTGCAAAATATGCACAACATAACCCACATTCAAAAATTAGTAAATAAATCCTATAGGTGATTTTATGTGTCTTGAAAAGAATGGTGGCAATAAATGCAACAATGTAAAATGGATCTTCAAGCTCTCATCAATCAACTTCAAACCTGCAACCTGCACATTCACAAAGATGGAAAATTTTGTTCCATATAGGTGCTTGCCTTAGTCAAACCCCACATTAGTGTTTCCACTTGTATAATAAAAATTTCAATGATAAAAACCTTGAATAGAAAGGAAGGAAATGATGAATGAACACAATGCTATAACTCACCAACCTTCAATGGCTTCCTTGAAAGGTTGAAGGCATACACATCTCTTCAAGGGTCTTGGATCTTGCTTGCTTGATTTTCTTGAATTCTTGAATTCTTAGATTCTTGGAGACCTACAACAATGCTAGCCTTCACATAGCATAAACATGAACACACATCAACTTTGACATGACGTTGGATTTTGAATTATTGTAATAATTCTCTGATATGCTACTCTTGAATTGCTCTTCACAATAGTATTTTCTCAATTTGTTTTCACTTCTAGCTTGTTAGATTTCAAATGATAAAATAACTATGTATTTATAGGTGTTTATCTAATTTCCTCGAAATTAAATTCCCAAAGTTGGCACTTCATATTTAAATTTTGAATGTTAAAATATTGCCAAAAACATATTTGAATTTGGTTTATGGCTAAGAAGGGGGGTCCATTCACCCTTAGGTGAATGGGTCCTAGCCCAAACTTCTAGGAAACACTTGATACATAGAGAACACAATCTCAATGTAACAAAGAATCCACCACAATAGCTTCAACAAGATTCACAGCCTTAAAGAGATCAAGATACCTCAACTCACTGCATTCAATAATCTTGCATTATAGCTCACATTGCATTCAAAAATATTGCATTATAAATCACACTACATTTCGCACTTTTGCACCTAATTTTCCATCACAACACTCAATTTTATTCCACACCTCATCTCACATCAAATCACCTTCCATTTGTACCATCCACAACTTTAAAAACATCTTCAAGTCGGATATAATCACCTTACACTTTACAAATTCAAAATAGGCCAGCACTAAGCATTCCCATAGTGGATAGGAATGAAAGTGGACCAATAAAAAACTTAATTGGGACCCAAATCAACTCTTACATTCCATGTTATGCCTTCATTAATACTTGAACATCTTTGAATGTAGTGTAAGCACTAGGTCGATTGTTACCCGTGCAAACACCATTAAACTTTGAATTGCAAGCTTCCTCAAATCCAACGATGACTTGAAAACCTCACACCATGCTTCATCACAATCCATAATATTCCTCTATCATCATAAAATCCATCATTCCTAACACACTCAAACTACACTTCCAAACACTACAACTCTAAAATCCATCTTCTAAAGCACCAAACCACAAATCCTCTTGACATAGGAAAGAGACCAACACCATCAACATACCTTCAAAATCACAAGACCTGAAGAACAATTGCAGATAAACATGGAGCCAGAAAATTTCTCCTAGACACCTTTGTAAGCAACACAAATCTAGTTCACAGACTAGTGAACATAACTTCTTTTGTACAATGATCCAGAAGCCCAAACTCTAGGTATAGAAACTCTAAACACCTCTAACCAACATATTCAAACCACACAAGTAGATATTTAACCCAAAATAAAGGAGAAGCAAAACCAAAACACCTCTACAAACCATAAAACCTCTATAATACCATGTTTCCTCTTTTTATCAATTTTCTCAATAGCACAACCATAATCAAAATCTTATCAAAAAAACACCAGAGGTTAACACCAACAACTTAACTGATGACAACATAATGCAACTAATCAAAGCAAAAAACTCTCTTAACCACAACACAATTGTCACCAATGACAACACAAGCTTGTTGACATCAATGAAAACACCTTCATACTTAACACATTAGACTATATGGCCTAATGCAATAAATTTAATTATCTAACAATTTATAAATAAAAATAGTCATGTTTTGACAAATCTGGAAGGTGCAAATGACTATGTACTTTCCCAAAAAAATTGGTTATGCTAGGCCTACAATGATAGGGTCACCATATGGCCATTGAGACCTTGTAAGGGTGTCCTCCTCAACTTTTGAGGTCCTCTAATGTCAAAACTAAGCTTTTTTTTAATATATGACCCATAGTTAGAAAGTCATAAATAAATCCTTTAGGTGATTTTATGTGTCTTGACAAGAATGCTGACAAAAAATACAACAATGTAAAATGGACCTTCAAGCTCTCTTCAATCAACTTCAAACTTGCAACCTGCACATTCACAAAGAGGGGAGATGTTGTTCCATATAGGTTTTTGCCTCAGTCAAACCCCACATTAGTGTTTCCACTTCTATAATGGAAATTTCAATGATAAAAACCTTGAATAGAAAGGAAGGAAATGATGAATGAACACAATGCTATAACTCACCACCCTTGAATGGCTTCCTTGAAAGGTTGAAGGCATACAATCTCTTCAAGGTTCTTGGATCTTGCTTGCTTGATTTTCTTGAATGCTTGAATTCTTAGATGCTTGGAGACCTACAACAATGCTAGCCTTCACATAGCATGAACATGAACACACATCAACTTTGACATGATGTTGGATTTTGAATTATTGTAATAATGCTCTAATATGCTACTCTTGAATTTCTCTTCACAATAATATTTTCTCAATTGATTTTCACTTCTAGCTTGTTAGATTTCAAATGATAAAATAACTAGGTATTTATAGGTGTTTATCTAGTTTCTTGGAAATTAGATTCTAAAAGTTGGCACTTCGTATTTGAGTTTTGGCTATTAAAATATTGCCAATAACATATTTGAATTTGGTTCCTAGCTAAGAAGGGGGGCCCATTCGCCCTTGGGTGAATGGGTCTTAGCCCAAACTTCCAGGACACACTTGATCTAGGGTGATTTAATGATTCAATGCATTTGTTTAATATTGGTTCACTTTTGGAAAATAATAAAAATAAGGCTTTCAAATGCATAATTTGGAAAATTAGAAGCTTAATTAAGTCCAATAAATTAGGGTTCCAAAACATAATGTGCAATTGTAAAGGTATACAATTTTCTACACTACAAGTAGTATTTTTCATTTTTGGGAAAACCAACGTTACACAGGTACACCAATACCATTTTTTCTCATTAAACTATCAAAGTGCATCTACCACATATGATTAGAATCCTCTTAAGGCCTCAAAATATTAGGGATGAAATGATTATCTTCATGAATGCAATATGTTTCAAAACTTTTTCTTCCACATCACTATATGAGTCAAACTAAAAAAATCCCCATTCATCAAGTAGAATATTAGAATTTCTTTTAGATATGTAGTAGCCTTGTGAAATACAATATCTTCCTCTCAGTCTTGTATGGTATAATTAATGTTGATAGGACAAAGAGTATATGGATCAATATGTTTTTTTGAGATAGGTTCAATCTTTATGGTTACCATTGTACCATATCTAGTCCTAACCAACACATGGGACCAATTTGAACATAGATATCCCCTTATTTTAGTTTTAAAATATATGAAAAGGAATATATCATTGTAGGGAGGAGTTCAATGACCTAAATATATTGAGGTATAGAAAGGGTTGGGAATTCATCAAGGGGAGAATTTATATCTTTGATAAACCCTCTTATCTTAACAACAATACCATCTAATTAGACAACCCCCTTTTCAACTGTGGTACAAGTTAGGCCTAAAAAAACAACAAACTTCTTAAGAATAATAAAATTACTATCTCTTGAATTAATCATACAATTGTGTACAAGATGATTTCCAATTATTATTATGGAAAGATAGAAAGGAGGAGGATAACTATTTTTTCTTTTTGCAATGATTTCTAGATTTGATTGTGTAAGAGTTTTTTTCATCAACATTTCGGATCACACTCCATGATCCATCATCAGGATGAGAGCAAAGAGCCAAAGGAGAAAATGATAAGGTGCAGACCAAAAATACCTAATAAGAACACACTAGGAGGAGAGAGAAGGGGGCACAAGGACCAAGACAAGAAAAGAAAAAAACAAAAAGAAGAAATAAAGAAATAAAATAAAAAGAATAAAATAAACAATATAGCATAATAAAATGTAATAGAATAACAAAAACTAAAAAAAGAGGGAAAAAGCACAAACAACAAACAATTAACAAGCACAAAATTCAAAAACAAAGGCACTCAAACATGAAAAGTGAGAAAAAAATAAAAAAAAATAAGGAGGACCCAAAGGAAGGAAAAGTAAAAACCAAGAAATACAAGCCTACAAAGAATAAAAAATAAATATATAAATAAATAAACAAACAAAACAATTTTAAATAAAACAAAGAAGTAACAGTAAATAAAAATAAATAAAATAGACCAAATAAAATAAACAACTAAAATTGAAACAAGCAAAAATAAGCCCAAAAAAATAAAAATATAAACTAAAATTAAATTAAAAATAAAAATTAAAACAATGTTACAAACTACACAAAAACAAGGGAAACAAGAACAAACAATACAATACAAAATACAAACAAATACAATAACCAAGTAGGACAATTGATGTACCCTTTGTTGAAGCATAATTGAACTAAGTGATATTCTTTAATTATTTGCACAACATATCTCTGTATGTTGGAACTAATAATACCTCCCATGTATAGTCACACTCAAGATACCCATTTTTATTTTCTCAATAATATTGAAATGGGGATGACTAACATCTAATTGGTTATTTGTGATAGTAGTCTCTTATTTTCATTGGTGGTCGATGGTAGGTTGATTTTTGAATTGATTTTCCTGCCTAGTAGACTGACTTGCTTGTATCTTGAGGGTTTCTTCTAGTTATACTCCCTTTCGTGACCCCTTGAGGTAAATGAGAGGTATATGCTTGACCAACCATAGAAGTTGACTCAACACTATCCTTTTCTTATACTTGATATTATCTACCACTAAATTGATTTCCATGCTTAATAATTTAGTGTGATTGATCCAATAAAAATAATTCACATGTCAATTATTTGGACTTGATTCACTCTATGTATTATCTTTCCCTAGTACCCCTTCTTAACATGATTCAATCTTCTATTCTAGGAGTGATGATACACTTTGAACCATTAGACTTTGTTAGAGAGCCCCATTTTGGCATGAATTTTGGTTACATGTTGAATGGGTAGGACCATTCATGGTTTTGGTTTAAGTTATTCTACGTTGGAACCAAATATTTGGAAGATCTTGCAATAGTTGGGTTAAAGGTGTCCATTGGCGTAGCATAGTTTAATTGACTTTGTCCTTGAGCATTTTCTTGGTAAGGTCATTCATTTGGTTTATATGCTTGATTAAAAGGTTGATAAGGTCTACTATTCTAGGCTTGTTACCTCTTTAAAGCTATTCATTCATTCTCAACACTCTTTATCAAGATTTTTACTTCATAAAAATGATTGGAAAGAGTAGTAAAAGGGATTGGTTGACTGGGAAGAAGTTCCAATCCTTGTTGAGAAATCAAAAACTCAAGAAATGGAGGCATTAAAGGCCTTAGAGCTATTTTCCTAGCTTTGATTAGGCAATTTTTATCTCTTATTTCTATGTCATAAGAATTAGGTAACATTATTCCCCATATTTACTATATCATGACAGCCACATCACTATTAAAATTCCTCAGGTAGTACAATAATAAACAGTTTGGAGAAGGGTTGACCAAGGTTGAAATTTTATCCTAGGTCTTTTTGGAACTTATAGTTGAAGTCTCCCATGAATTTTTGAGGGGATTTCTTGTCAATAGTTATTTTTTCTACTAAAGATATAGATGCTCACTCTTGACTTCAAATTATTCACAAATCTTCTGACCTAACTCATCTTAGTTTTGTATTGAATTAGGCAACAACCCTCTTATACCATTATAATGTCTTTCCCTTTAAGGAAGTGGCATTAATTCTAAAAACTACTTTATCATCTATAATATTATGGATTGAGAAGATATTTTTGATATCGTAGATGTATTTTATGGAAGTAATAGCATTCTCACCATTGAAATAGGATATGACTTTTAGGGCTACTACTAAAATAACATCATAGTTGGCTAGGACAAGATGACTTCCTCCATTAAAGGTGACAAATAATTTTTTTTTCGGAATAGCCTTGAAAGGGATTTGGAATAATATTCTATTTGGTAGATAGAAATTTCTAAAAGTAGGTATACTTTTCATTTTGAAATGAGTTCTTGAATAGAATCTGAAATATGGTGAGGGTTTCCTACTATGTATTTTTTCTTTATGAAGACGAAGTAAAATTGTAAGAATTCATAACACTTACCTTTATAGGATAATATATGTTCTATCTTTGATAAAAATTATTAGTATGATCCTAAAACCAAGAGTTCAATGATAAAAAATAGTAAGAACAACACTAGTATTCTCAACAAAATGATGTAAGGCTCATTAAGTTGTTCTTATTGAGCATGCCAAAAAAAAATTCACCTAAAATTTTTTCCTTATTGAACCTATTTTAGTATTTAAAAGACACAATAGGAATGATATCTCAAGTGTGGGGCCTTATTAATTTGAGATCAAGCCATTAGAGAAGGTTAGTTCCTTCCTAAGCTTAAGTGCAAATGTTGATCCAACTCAATAAAATTAAAACTAATGCCTAGTACTACTTTAATAATTTATAGCCAAAAGGACGAAGGAAAAATAAAAGAAAGTGAAAGGTATGATGCACCAATCCTATATGACCATTTCTAACTTTTGGCACAAGTGGCTAAGGCATCTTGGTAAGATAAATCAAAGTAGAATCATGAGGATCACACATGCATTGTTGTACTAGTGGTCTGTATTTGGATCATGTGATGAAGGAGAAAGGCTTTAGGATGGACATCTATAGATTAGGTATGTTATATATCATAAGAGTATCCATGGTACAAGCATTAAGGCATGGTTAATAGAGGATGGGAGATTGGAAAATCATTAGAAAAAAAACACTCTAGGTAGGGTAGTAAAGAGATGTATATATATTTGCTAAACTATAATATACAAATAATAAACATGAAATAACATTTTCTACCATTATAAAGAGAATTTGAAAAAATATTTTTCTAAATGAAATAACCCAAGAAATGTTATTATGTGGATGCATATAAGATGAAATGATGAAATATCTTGTATGCATAACCATTATCAAATAAATCCATGTTAGCTTT
Source organism: Sequoia sempervirens (assembly GCA_007258455.2). Lineage (NCBI taxonomy): Eukaryota > Viridiplantae > Streptophyta > Pinopsida > Cupressales > Cupressaceae > Sequoia > Sequoia sempervirens. The sequence continues at coordinate 127,492 of VDFB02176532.1, forward strand.
TTAAATAGGATGTTCATCATGAGAAGCATGAACCTAATAATGAAGAGGAAAAGGGATAATAAGTAAGACACCATCATAGAAAAACATTAATATGGGAACACATCATTAGTTATATCATCACAAGGATATGGTGGGTCTGGATCCAGGGTCCTCTTCTAGATTGTGCATACAAAACTATTATCATCATGAATCAATTTTTTGCATGTGTATCCATTATAGGTGAGGGTTTTGAATGATCCATATAGAGTAAGATTAAGATCTAATTGATCAATGACCTATAGATTATAAGGTTAGGAGTATCATGACACAATCATATGGAATCAGTATGGAAAGAAGGGTAGCCTAGGGCAGTGTTTTTTTTAGTGGATAATATTCACCAATTGGCTAATAGTTGAAATTTGGGAATCCAAAATTGGATACTAGTTTGAAATAAAATGTGACTTGAATCGCCACATTTTTACAAAGTTTTATTATAGTCTTATTTAAATTGCCAAACAATTTATTTTATTAAAAAAATTAACTCAAAAATTCACCACAATATTCAATACATGATTAGATCAGATTTGCCTAAATTTTATAAATTATAGTAGAAATCTATAATTCTTAGTTGCTTTAGGACCAAATACAGGTTCTAATCTTTAGTTTCCACGATTGATTTATAATATAATCTAATGGCCCTTCTTGTATTCTGTGAGGTAAAATGTGCCCATGATCTGTAATGCTCATGGGGCCCACAATTATAGATTGATTGTGGGTAAATTTTACGTTTTAGAGTCAACGAGGGTCATTAGATCAATGGTCTAAAATCAATTTTGATCCCCATGAGAATTACAAATCATGGGTACATTTTACCTTGCAAAATACAATCAGGGCTATTATATTATATTTTAAAATAATGGTGGAAAGTAAATATTATAGTCTACCCCTTCAACCCATTGATAATTTCCATCCCCAAGCCCCTACTTTTCCATGAGATTTATTTTTAGATTGGATTTTCCATAATAATTATTGTATTTTCCTATTATTTTTCAAGATTCGCCAAAATTTTCTACAAAATTTTAGTGATGTAAAAAAATCACCAATAAAATTAATATTTTTTTCGAAAAAAAAAGAAAATATTCACCAATAGAAATTAATATTTTTTCCTAAAAAAATGAAAGATTTGCTAGGATTTTATATCTTTTTTTTAGGGGGGTTTCTTAAACTTATCATTGGCCTAGGGTTAAACCTTAGATGGTATAAGACACTGTTGCTCATCAAAATGTAGGGAAATAAATTGCAACCCTATGACCTTGGGATGTGTAATAAAGTCTAAACTATGATTTAGATATAATTAAAATGACAAACATTATGCACAATTAGATTTGTAATCAATATGAGTTGAAACTAAACTATAAATAAGAAGAGAGACACTAGATATACTTAGTCATTTTAATATGATTGTCAATTTTTACTCTTTCAACTCTTGATATATGATGAAAGATGTGATAAAGTCATGATACATTAATGAAGCAACATTCAAATGACAAAGGAAACTTGATACTAATATTTTTGGCTATATAGACTGTCATGTTATGAAACCTAGTTCTTCTAGCATGACCATAATCCTTCTCACACAACTTTGTCTATTATCTCTATTGATCCATAATATTTACTCATATGCACACATTTACATATGTCTAAGACCTTTATCATGTTAAGAAGTAAGATGGGCTTTAAATGGAGGAAAAAATTTGATGACCTTGACTTGTGTTTGTATACACTCAAATTTGGTCTGGAGGATTAATTAAATACAAGTTATTTAATTAATGATCTTGAATTCTTCTACTTATAAATAAATTGAAAAATTTATTTATATAGTTTATTTTCTCTAATTCTTCCTATCCTAAATCATATTTTCCATATCTTAATCAAATGAACAAATTTAATTAGTTTGTTTTATTTAATTAACCTCCTCTCATTAAATTTGAATTTAAGTACATGTCTACTAACTTCTTCCTGCCTTCCTCCTCATCATGTGTCTCAAGAAATTAAATATTTCTAATATTTAATTTGGAATTTGTCATCAACAAATTCTCACAAATTTGGGACAATTGGCCTTCATTTCCATTTTATTCCTCCTCACACTCGGAAAATTGTTCCTATGAAGGGAACACACTCCCCTTTTCTCTCTAGCCTCTTCATCTTCAACTGTCCATCTCTCCAAATTGAATCTAGACTGTTGATTTATGCCACCTAGGGTCATTCCTCAGAAAATCTATAAATAGGCCCTCATTTACAACAAAAAATGGAGAGAGTTGAGCATTTGTAGCAATTACACTTTGCAACATTTTAATTAGCATTATTATTTTAGTGAGAATTTTAGTATTAGTATTTTAGCATCAAGTAGTTTAATCATGGAATTTTCATTAGCAGCATCTTAATTACAGCATTTTCATCATATTATTTTCATTAGCAACATCATAGTAGCATTATTATCTTTGCATATCATCTACAACTAGTTTATCAATCATGTAATGTAGGAAACATCTCTTGCATTTCTAGCATCTATCTTTTCTTCAGGTTGTCATTTGGAAAGTCATGTGCACAAACAATCTGAGAGAAAAATGACTTAAAGAATCCTTGGAGATAGAGGACAATAAGATGCCATTGAGGAATTGTTTTAATTAGATTATTATTTGAATTCCTTGATATAATGTTTCATTGGTGTGTTGTATAGGTTTTATTTGCTTGTTCACGTTATTTACATACATACATAAATTGGTGCCCACTATGGGGCTTAGCCCCGTTTTTAATATTTTCTTACAAGTTTTCATCAACAAGTTCATTCATGAATTTCAATGTAGTGTGCCTGTGACTTGTTTGAGTTTTTAGGTCGTGACTTTCAGCGCATCCAAGCTCTGTTATAGCGCACACATAGCCCAAACTAGCACATCTACCTCCTCTTTTAGTGCATATATAGGATTTTATTTCCCTTTTTTTTCTAGAATAGAGCATTGAGTGTGTTTAATAGTGCATATACTGAATATTTTAGCACATATGCTCTCGGTTTTAGTGCATACACCTTCATTTGCAGAAATTTAAAATTTTGGGGGACTGATTTGTATCTTTTTGTTTTGCAGGTGCTCTAAACATTGTTAAAGACATATCTAAGACTACTAACAATGTTTACAGGCGTTGGATTTATTTTCCTTTGATTAAATTAGGCTTCTAGTTTAATTAAAAGGTTAAAGAACACCATGTATGTTGTGTTTGCAAAGTGATAGGCCTATGCTCTAACCTTTACTGGGTGACCAACACGCCAGAGTCACTCTTTCATTTTATTGCAATAGTACCTTTAGCAGGCCTACCTCTCTGCCTCGAAAGGAGGGAATGACCTAAGTGGGAACAAATAAAGCCAAGAATTCCAACCCACTATAATCAAATGTGAATTGTGATGAAAATCACATTCAACAATAGTGTGCATTGATAGCCCTCCCCCAGTATCCTTGAGATACGTAAAGCCTTTGTTTTAAAGGTTGGGAGGCCTCCTGAGGGAGTTTATCATTTTCCACACCAAGCGGAAACCCTTACTAAGAACTTTAAGTGTAGTAGCCAAGCTAATTTAGTTTCCAAACATTATAATATTCACAGTGCAAGGGGAGGGAAGAATTTTCCCCCAAGATACTCACCATATAACTACCAGGGTTTTCTGGCCAAAAGTGGAGGAATTGACTTTGGTTAAGAATAGAAAAAGGAAAAAACATGGGTGCCCTCTAGGGGGTGACAGGGTTGTGTGAGCTGATGTAGTTCCAAGTGTGGGTTGTGATGTTATTAATGACCCTTGACATTAGAAAAGTATAACTAATCTATTTTCTAATGTAAAATACTAGTGGAAACCAAAGGGATTAGACCAAATCCTAGAACATACACTTGATGTTTAGATCATAGGATAAATCAACTATTTTACTAATTGCTTCTATGTTTGAAATTGTTGTTCAGAGGATCATCCATCAAAAACACTCAATTCACTAATTCAAAACCAAGAAAACCAGGAAAACTTTCAAAACGGTGACATTTCCAGTTTAGCGCATAAACTTCCTATTTCAACGCATTGAGTTCATAGTAGTAGTGCATGTAGGGTCTATTATAGCACATTCACCACATCTTTCCATGCATTTAGGGTTTTTTCTAGTGCATTTACCTCATCTTTCAGTGCATTATATTTTTGTTCTAGCACATTTAACTGATAGTATAGCACATATAGGGTCTCTTTTAGCATATTTATCCCATCTTTTAGCACATATGCAACCTATTTTAGCATATTCACCTCATACACAAATAGAGAGCTAAATTGAACTTATTTCTGACAACTCGAATCATGGTGGAATGATGCATATTATTGTGACTTTCATAGAACCAAAGGTCATAAAACAAATGATTTAATGCAATTAAAACAATCAATACAAGACTTGATAAATAGAGGTGACATGTCAATAGAAGGACATAGAAAAAATGATGATCATGGAGCATTTAAAAACCCTCTACCCAACTATGAAAAAGGAGAATCCTCTTCGACAAACAACAAAGGGAAGAATGTGAATAGTTTATGATACTACCATTCTTCACATTTTTGCAGTTGATAATCAAATCAATGTCATCAAAATCAAAGATAAACAAGACAACCTACTAGTAAATGTGACCACAAGGGGGAAGTCCAAGTTTGTATTGAAAGGAAGTACATCTAAAACACTTGTTGCTCCTTCAAATCAATAGAATATAGTAGATCAATTGCAAAAGGTTCTAGCACAGATATCCATACTATAACTTCTTAAAATTTCACTAGCCCAAAAGGATATTCTAGGAAAAGATTTAGTGGACACCACAGTACCAACTAATTTGGAAGTTTGTCAGTTCCAAGCCATGGTGGGACATTTGACTACACCCTATTGTTTATCATTATTAGAAAACAATGATGCACCCCTCACTCATCCACACAATGCTCCACTCCATATTGAGGTTTTAATTCATAAACATCGAGTCAAACGTGTTTTAATAGATGGAGGAGCTAGTCTAAATATATGCACCTTAAAGCTTATCTATACATTGGGATTTCTAGAAAATGTAATAGATTCCAAAAGAAAGATCACCATAAAAGCTTATGATGATGAAGAAAGATCCTCTCAAGGACTGATAGTATTTCCAATTCAAGTGGGACTAGTTCAAAAGGATATAATTTTCCCAAGTTTTAGACAAGGACTTGACCTACAACATACTCTTGGGATGACCTTGGATCCATGAAATGCAAGCAGTACCATCAACATACCATCAATGCTTGAAATTCCCTTACAATGGACAAGAGATCACAATTTCAGCAGATTCTAATAATCCCCAATACTACAACACTCTCAAGACAGTCCAAGACATTTTTGTACCACACAACAGAGAAGCTATCACTTCTATTTCCTCAAGTAATGAAAGCCAACTCAATTCTTTGTCAAAACAATTTGAGAAAAAGGTTCAGTTGAAAGATAAAGGCATCAATGATTCTATTTCCTCAAGTAATGAAGGCCAACTCAATTCTTTGTAAAAATAGTTTGAGAAAAAGATTTAGTTGAAAGATAAAGGTCTGGGTGAGTATTCTTTTGAGTATTCCTTATGTCTCTCATAGCTACTACCTTCTCCAAAATCATATGGACAACCATCAACATCTAGACAATAATCTTCACAACCCATCACGATCTTTGATGGTACATTTGTAAAAGTAGGTACCCTAGTTGATGAACCTAAGATAAAGACATTCTAAATTGGATTTACAAAGATGAAGAAGAATTATCCCAAGTAGCAACTTCCAATATACCAACAGAGCAATATGATAAAGGGTTCAAAATCTTAGAAAAGATGGGATATGAAGTAAAAGTTCCTATTGGAAAATGAAAATAAGGTATTGTGGAACCAATTCAACCTATCATAATCAATGCAAAAGATGGGATAGGATTAGGATACAAAGAAGTGACAAAAGAAGAAGCCACTTATAAGATTTGTGAAAAAATCCTCCAACTACAAGCTAGTTCTAAAGCAGACTCAAATGAATATGAATGGGATTCACTATTTTAAGAATCTTGTGAAGACAAGGAAATTGATGTGATAAATAAGTATGCCCCCATGCTTATGGAGGGATAAATTTCAAGGTCTAGAAGACTTGAATTTGGCTCACTACATATCGATGACTCTAGTGAGGATGATCAGACATCGAACAAGACAGATGATTTGAAGGAGAGTAACATTATAGACCTTGACGTTACTAGCGAACACCTCGAAGATGTTTCCATCAGGACCCTCACTACCTTTGATCTTGACCAATCCGATGGTTTCTTACCTTTTATACATCCCGAACTCATTGACTAGGAACAAACCAAGCCTCTTGATATCCCTATCTTTTCAAATGATGATGTCATTTTCAATTTTCTTTTTTTTCCAAAAATCCAAAAACAAGTTCCACTAATGAATTTCATAATGAAGATTCAAACCAAGGGAGTGCCAAGTCTCTTAGCTACAAAATAAATAATACATATAATTGATCTAATGGTGAAAACCATGCAATGGTAGTATTAGATCATGTAAAAGTAAAAAGAAAGAGCGTATCCAACAGTGAAAACCTCTCTGAGGCACTGAAGGATGAGAGATTTGACACTCTTCCTGAGAATTATCATGAAATACCTTCAATATTGGTTGATCCTATGCAATCCATAAACATCGGTATTGCAAAAACAATAAAGACCATACACCTAGCAGCATCAATGATGGAACAAGAAAATCCAAATTTCACCAAATTCTTCAAAGAAAGACAAATCAATTTTGCTTGGTCCTATGTTGACATGCCAAGAATAGATTTGGATCTAATAATGCATTATTTATCCATAGCACCTGGAGTGAAGCTAGTAAAGCAGAAATTGTGAAAAATGCATCCATACATCACCCTACTACTGAAAGCAGAATTAAAAAAATTATTAGATGCAGGTTTCATCTTACCAATCGACTATGCAGAATGGATTTCAAACATTGTACTAGTCTCCAAACTAGACAACAGCATCAGAATATGCACAGATTTTAGGGATCTTAACAAGGCTTGTCCAAAGTATGACTTTCCTTTTCCCAATATAGACATCATTGTGGATTTAACAGCAAGACATGCTATGCTATCACTCATGGATGATTTTTCAAGCTATAATTAGATCAAGATTGCACCAGAATGTCAAGACAAAATAGCTTTCACATGTCCATGGGGTACATTTTGTTGGAATGTCATGCCTTTTGGATTAAAGAGTGTAGGAGCCACCTATCAGTGTGCAATGACAACAATCTTTCATGACATGATGCACACATTCATGGAGGTTTATGTGGATGACCTACTAGAAAAATAATTCACTAGGGAAGGACATCTAAAAATCTTGGATAAAATATTTAATCGATTAGAAAAGTTCAATGTGCAATTAAATCCAAAGAAGTGTGTATTCGAAGTAACATCATCCAAACTCTTAGGATACATAGTCTCATCCAAAGGCATCAAAGTAGATCTAGCAAAATTTCAAGAAATAATGGAAATGCCACCTCCTAAGAACATTATTCAACTAAGATCTCTACAAGGAAGATTCCAATCCATCAGAAGATTCATCATGCAACTGGCAGAAAAAAGTCATCTTTTACTCATTTGTTACACAAGAATGTTTCTTTTAGATAGGATGAAAGATGTGAAGCTACCTTTAATCAATTGAAACAATATCTGATGAACCCACCTATATTGGTACTACCAATAGAGGGAAATCCACTTCTACTCTACATAGCAACTACTGAGGTATCTTTGGGAGCTCTGCTAGCACAAGAAGACTCTATAGGAAAAGAAAGGGCCATCTACAACATCAGCAGAACACTGAGTGGCTATGAAATTAACTATACATTCATTGAAAAATCTTGTTTGGAAGTGGTGTTTACTACTCAACAATTGTGACAATATTTTAACACATATCGCCAAACTAATAGCCAAGATAGATCCATTAAAATATCTACTCAGCAAAGCCACACTAATAGGAAGATTAGAAAAGTGGGTGATGATATTGAGTGAATTTGTTATTTAATATGTGGATAGAAGAGAAATCAAGGGCCAATTAATAGTAGATGAGTTAGTTGAAGCACCATTGCAAGATTACCATCCTATGCACATTGAATTCCCAGATGTAGATGTCCTCAACATGATAGCACAACATTGGATATTATATATTGATGGGTCTTACACTCAGCATGGATCAAGTGTTGGAATTTCTTATTTGGTACTCCTCAAGGACACACTATCCCAAAATCTTATAGGTTCATGTTCCCTTGCACAAACAACATGGTTGAATATGAAGCACTAATAATTGGTATCAAGGTAGCAGTGGAATGGAAAATCATAGAATTACAAGTTTATGGAGACTCCCAATTAGTCATCAATTAGGTTAATGATGACTATCAAACAAAAGATGACAAGTTGATGCCATACAAGAGAATGGTAGATGACTTCAAGAAATACTTTGTTGAGATCAAGTTTGAACAAATTCCAAGAGTAGACAACAAAGCTGTAGATGCCATGGTAACCATCACTTCTCTTCTATAAATACCAAAAAAATTAAGTCGTTATGAATTCATGGTGGAACAATTGTTTACTCCCGTATATGACAATCTTGAATCCCAAGTTGTGTGCCATCTAGTTGATGTTGATTCTTCAATTTATGGGAAGTTTTATACCTATCTGAGAGACAATACCCTTACACCAGATCTATCCTAAACCAAAAACACAACTTTATCCATCAAGTAGCCTAACACATCCTGATAGTTGATACACTTTATCAATGAGGTCTTGATGGTACTCTCCAATTTCTTGAACGTGACAAATATGAAACTGCCTTATGAGAAGTTCATGAAGGTATTTTTGGTACTCATTCAAGTTGTCTTACTTTAGATAAGAAACTCCTATGCTTGGGATATTATTGGTGGAACATGGAGAAATAATCTTTTCAACTTGTTAAGAAGTGCAAGAAGTATCAATTCCATGGAAATCTCATGCATGCATCAGCGCAGGAGCTACAACCATTCACATCGACCTGGCCCTTCTATCAATGGGGACTTGATCTTGTGGGTAAGATTCATCCATCTTCCTCTAATGGACATAAATTCATAATCACATCCAAGTAATAGTATATCACAAGGGCCAAGTAATATTAGATCAATTAGTTAAAGCACCACTGCAAGATGGCCATCCTATGCACATTGAATTCCTAGATGCAAATGTCTCCAACATGATAGCACAATGTATTGGATATTATACTTTGATGGGCCTTACACTCAACATGGATCAGGTGTTGGAATACTATTTGTTACTCCTCAAGGACACACTATCACAAAATCTTACAGGTTGATGTTCCCTTGCACAAACAACATGATTGAATATGAAGCACTAATCATTGGTATCAAGGTAGCAGTGGAATGGAAAATTACAGAATTACAAGTTTATGGAGACTCCCAATTAGTCATCAATCAGGTTAATGATGACTATCAAACAAAAGATGACAAGTTGATGCCATACAAGAGAATGGTAGATGACTTCAATAAATACTTTGTTGAGATAAAGTTTGAACAAATTCCAAGAGTAGACAACAAAGTTGCATATGCCATGGCAACCATCACTTCTCTTCTACAAATACCAGAAAAATGAAGTCATTATGAATTCATGGTGGAACAATTTACTCTTGCATATGACAATCCTAAATCCCAAGTTGTGTGCCATCTAGTTGATGTTGATTCTTCAATTTATGGGAAGATTTATACATATCTATGACACAATGCCCTTCCACCTAATCTATCCCAGACCAAATAACGCAACTTTATCTATCAAGCAGCTTGAAACACCTTGATAGTTGATACACTTTATCGACGATGTCTTGATGGTACTCTCATCCAATGTCTTGAACATGATGAATCTAAAACTACCTTATGAGAAGTTCAAGAACGTATTTGTGGTACTCATTCAAGTTGTCTTACTCTAGCTAAGAAAGTCCTACACTTGGGATATTATTGGTTGAACATGGAGAAAGAATCTTTTCAATTTGATAAGAAGTGCAAGAAGTGTCAAGTCCATGGAAATATCATGCATGCACCGGTGCAGGAGTTGTAACCATTCACATCGACCTGGCCCTTCTGTCAATGGGGACTTGATCTTGTGGGTAAGATTCATCCATCTTCCTCTAATGGAAAAAAATTCATAATCATAACCACTGAGTATTTCACAAAGTGGATTGAAGTCATCCCATTAACCATGATTATTGGTAAACAAATTGCCTCCTTCATCCTAAACTACATTGTCTGTTGGTATGGCATTCCTAGCTCCATTGTCACTAAAAATGGTAGACCCTTCAAAAACCAAGATGTACAAGAACTTTGTGAAAATTTTCATATCCAACATTGATTTTCCACACCCTATTACCCTCAAGGGAATGGCCAAGCAGAAGCCTCAAATAAGACCATTTTGAAAATCTTGAAGAAAATTGTCAACGATGTTGGACGTGACTAGGATGTTCAACTAAACCCTACCTTGTGGGCATGTCATACTAGAATCCACACCCCTACGGGAGCAACACCATATTCCCTTGTGTATGGATCAGAAGCCATCTTACCCATTGAGGTTGAGTTACCCTCACTCTGGGTATCATTGAAAGGAATCATTTCAGAGGAAGACTATCAAGTATCTAGACTATAAGAGTTGGAATTATTAGATGAATGTCATCAGCATGTTGTTGATCATCTAAAACCCTATCAACAGATAATTTCAAGGAGCTATAACCACAAGGTAAGACCAAGAACATTTTAGGTTGGCGACTTGGTACTAAAAGAGAATCCTTGTAATCAACATGATTGAGAAAAGAAGGGAAAATTTGAACCTAATTGGCTAGGTCCTTTTGTCAGTGTATCAATATATGGATTTGGAGCATATCAGTTATCTACACCCAAAGGGGACCTATTTGAAGAACCTATCAACAACATTCATCTCAAGAATTTTTATACATAACTCATCTAGTGCACAGTTTAAAAAGCAGAAAAATCCAAAAAAATGTAAAAACATAGAAAAATCCAAAAAAGGTAAAAAAGCAGAAAAATCCAAAAAAGTAAAAAAAAAGTCTAAAAAAAAAAAAAAGCGAAAAATCCAAAAAAAGAAAAAAAAAGGGACAAATACAAAAAAAAATTAGAAAATTAGAAAAAGTGCAATAAAAACTAGTGAAAACCTGGCAACAAGGCGCTATTTGTGATAGATTGGATTTTCCATCTATTGGAATGTGTGTCGATCGTCCACTTTTCACCATCATTATGCATGTCCATCATAAAACCTCATGTACATATCTGAGTGTTGTAGTTGTGTCTCACCTTGGCTTGGCGATCATTGTACGCTTTCACAATAAATGGTTGGTCTCTCACTAGGGGAAAAATCTTGAACTCACTGGGGCCAATCTACTTTGAGCTTAAAAAAATAGACAAGCAATAGTAAGACAAAATAGCAAACAATAACGATCACAATGAAACTCAACATTGAACATCAATCACAATTTTTGGAAAACCAAACATTCAAATCAATAGCAAGATTGGTCAAAACCAAATCTCACTAGATGATATTCTTCTGAATCATGGTTTAATCACTTAGTATAAATATTCAACTGTTGTATCTTGATTTTTGTTATCATTTCTCTAGAGCAACTCAAGGATGTCATGGACTAGAGAAGCTACGATGTAGTATGATATTTTTCTTTGTTTGTTGTCTGTGAGTTGATCATTAATACTATGTAAATTTTTCATGAGGCGTGATCTACAAAGTATCATTGATGAAATTCCATATTTGTATAGGAAAAGGATTATCTCTTGTCTATTTTATGCAAGCAATACTCAGGTCATCTTGGTTCAATTATACCTAGATGCTTGTATTACCTTACAATATCAAAAATCAATAGAATTTGTACTCAGGTCATCATGGTTTAATTATACCCTTGGTGTTTTTACTAACTTTCAATATATCAAAAGCTCAATGATGATAACAAGCACAACAAATTGGCTGCCAAGATGACAACATTGCACATTTATATTTGCATGGTTAAGATAGATTGCACCCATATTAGTTTTTTCATGTGCATTTTAGGTTTTCCAAGGCTAAAAATTTTCAAAATGATTTTATTTCTCATTAAAGGATTGAGTACATTTGAAATAAACAAAAAAATATCATTCACATGTAGTTGCATAATCATTATGATATCATACATACAATAGAAAGTATTATCATTAGTCATCCATCCATGCATTAGATCATGTATTTTCATTAGAAAAATACAAAAAATAAGGTGCATCATATCTTATCTGAATGATCAAATCCATCTCATATATCATAAAGCATCATCCATAAAGCTATATAGAATAATAATCCATGCATCATCATTTCATTATCGCATCCATACACAACCATGGCATAATCATATAAACATCACACAACATATAGAGCATAAATCAAATGTATCTTATCATAAGCATTCAACATAAAAGCATATAGACAACATATAGATCAATAGTCTCTATTGCATCTCATATAATCTCAAAATAATCAATGTCAAGTGTACAATGATATCGCAAAATATGGAGAGATACATCAACAAAATGGCAAGAAATCATAAAGTCCCCAACTGAATAAGTGAATACATCAAGTCTCAGTACATCAAATGTGAGCATAAAAGCTATGTTTTGCTCCCCCAAAATGTTGTAGGCCTCGTTGTGCCTGTTGTTGCACCACCAAATGGACTTGCGCCTAGATCTCTTCCTATTGGATCTCTAGGAAGTGGCCCAGTCACAGCCCTTCTTGTAGTCCATGACTAACTCTGACCTAACCTGCCATTGGCAGACTGTGCATAACTAGGGGCACGTCACTCTATAGGAACTGCCTCATAATACAATAATATGTAGTACTCTATCTCTCGGGCTGAATGTCACACCTCTTTGAGCATATCCCATGTAGTGGTCGCCTTGGACACTCTTTGTAATCTCTCGACTAAGGCCTCTTCATGCTCATATCTTTGTCTTGTGACATCTCTCTCTTTTCTCAGAGAGACAATCTATTGTTGTGCCTATGCTAGTTGTCCCTATAAGCCCTCCACCTATAACTATAAGGCATCTATATGTGCCTACTGCTAATGGGAAGGCACGTGAATCTGAACCTGGGATGGTCTTGCCTACTGCTATCTCGAGGGAACCATAGATCTCCTCCTTTGGGGTACTCTAAATTCTAATATATCCTCATCATCCCCTCCATCCCTTCCATCTCCCTCCTCATCAACACCAACTCCCCCATCCCTCCTCCATCTCGGTGCCTACTGTAGTGCTCTCTCATCATCATCCAATGACGGTACTGGCTCATCAGAACTAGATATCCTCGGTACAGCATGTGTAAAGAAATATTCAGCATACTCATCTGTCATCATACCATCTGTGATCTCTAGATAGTAATCCCATACTTTTTCCTGTAATCCAAAATACTCCTCGCAAGTTGTATCATAAGATATGGTAGGTCCCCACTTTGGAATATCTTGTCGTCTCTACACATATAACACAACTCCCTGCAGCATCCCCTAAACTCAGCCATACTGACTAAGCACCCTCATGAGCATGAATGTCTTAATAATAAACTATGTCTGTCCAATCAAATACCTTGAAGTGCAAACATATGGCATCTCAAGATCATCCTCGGGCCACTACTCACAATCTAAGTATGGTCACCATGTGACGATCTCCAAATCATCAAGAACTCACTGCCAATACTCCAATTTTTCCAACTTGCATTGGAAAATCTCAGTTGTGTACCTAAAGACATATGGCCTGCCAACCAGACGATCTTTGTCCACCAAAGGACAAGTAATAGCTATATGCTCCCAAGCCCAAATCTGAAGCAGTGTCACTCCAGATGTTAAACCCACGGCTCCAAGATACACCACCTAATGTAGATCATGATATAAATGTGCTAACATATAGGAACCCCATGCATATTGGATCCCTTGAGTGATCATCCTCTCTAGCATCCTACCCTAGCCAACGGACAGTCCCTTTGACCTACAATCGGGACATAAGAAACCTCCAAAAAACTAGCTAGAACATATGGTAATGGCTCATACAAATCAACCATATCCTACCATGGGATCTCGTAACCACTAATCCCGTCATTATCAAAAATCCTCCTTAGTGCCTCAATACCTCCCTACTCTGTGTGATCATATACGACTAACTCTCCAACCACGAGAATCCTCAATATCCGATATAAATCCTCTAGGGTAACCGTCATCTCACTAGTAGCCAGATGGAACGTGTTGTAGTCGCTATGCCATCTCTCAGCTAGTGTGGTCAATAGTCCCCTGTTTATCCTATACTATAGCATATCAAGCAAGGAAGATAAACCACATCGCTCAATAACATCCAAATCCGCCTGCACCATACATAGAATCATATCCCAAGTCTTTGAGTAGTGCTCCCAAGACTAAAGAACTCTTAAATCTTCCTATAATCATGACATATCACAAATCAGCATTTAATCAATCAACCTATCAATCAATCTAATCAGCTCTAATGATATTTTGATTAAATCTCATGGAGAGCCTATCATTGACTCTCATCCATCATGAGGTCAATCATCATCTATCTTATCATTGATTTTCATCCATCATGAGGTCGATCATCATCTATCCTATCAAACATCACCAAAACAATGGCTAACATGATCATCGCGCATCAAAATCAAGAAGAAAAATCAACATTTAATCGATTCTGGTGTCAATGTGCCAAAATAGGGAATCTATGTGTTGGAACAATGGATGCGCAACAAAAATCCATCAATGCATCGAAACAAAGTATCTATGCACTAAAAACCTAAATGCACTAAAACATTCAATCTATGCGCCACTTCGCGACACAAATGCGCTAAATCCTAAATGCACTAAAACATTCAATTGATGCGCTATATCAGGGAATAAATGCGCTAAATATCTATATGCGATGTTTTGGGAAACATATGCGCTAAAACGCACTATTCACATATTCCAAAACATGAAAGCACACCAAAAAAAAAATCAAATTTCAAAAGGCGGTTTCTCAAGGTATGTACCAGAGGTCCATATGCAGTGGGGCGGTGGTGTCATCAAACTCATTTGAATCGATGAATGTGGTATGGGATCACCATTTTTGCTAAATTGCTCAATCAGCTCAATCACTCACATTGCAAATGAATTCAAATGAGCTCCTTTTTCATCTTTTTATCTTTTAAAGGGGTTAATGGAGGATATTTAAGTGGGATTATTTTTATTTTCAAAAGGGCATCAATTAATCAATTGGTAGGGTTAATATTCTTTATCAAGAGATAATTCATCTCAAAATCATAAAAATTTGAAAATCCTCATAAAATCATAGAAAATTTCAAAAAATTCAAAATTTACCAATTTATCTTTGAGGGGGCATACATCATCATCACTCAAAAATTAGCATCTGGGGCACATCAAAAAAAATTATCAACACTATCGGCAAATTTTTCTTTGAAGCAATGTGTCGCAAACACATCACTTCAAAGAGGGGAAAAATGTATACACTCAAATTTGGTCTAGAGGATTAATTAAATACAAGTTATTTAATTAATAATCTTTAATTCTTCTACTTATAAATAAATTGAAAATTTTATTTATATAGTTCATTTTCTCTAATTCTTCCTATCCTAAATCATCTTCTTCATATCTTAATTAAATGAAAAAAATTAATTAGTTTGTTTTATTTAATTAACCTCCTCTCATTAAATTTGAATTTAAGCACATGTCTACTAACTTCTTCCCACCTTCCACCTCATCATGTGTCTCAAGAAATTAAATATTTCTAATATTTAATTTGGCATTTATCATCAACAAACTCTAACAAATTTGGGACACTTGGCCTTCATTTCCATTTTATTCCTCCTCACACTGGCATTTTGTTCTTATGAAGGGAACACACTCCCCTTTTCTCTCTAACCTCTTCATCTTCAATCATCCATCTCTCCTAATCGAATCCAGACCGTTGATTTCTGCCACCTAGGCTCATGCCTTGGAAAATCTATAAATAGGCCCTCATTTACAACAAAAGAAGGGAGAGAGTTGAGCATTTGTAGCAATTACACTTTGTAGCATTTTAATTAGCATTATCATTTTAGTGAGCATTTTAGTATTAGCATTTTAGCATCAAGTAGTTTAATCATGGAATTTTCATTACCAGCATCTTAATTGCAACATTTTCATCATATCATTTTCATTAACAACATCATAGCAGCATTATTATCTTTGCATATCATCTACAACTAGTTTATCAATCATGTAATGTAGGAAACATCTCTTGCATTTTCAACCTCTCCCATTCTTCAGGTTATCATTTGGAAAGTCATGTGCACAAACAATATGAGAGATAAATGACTTAAAGAATCCTTGGAGATAGAGGACAATGAGACGCCATTAAGGAATTGTTGTTTTAATTTGATTATTATTTGAATTATTAGATATAATGTTTCATTGGTGTGTTGCATAGGTTTTATTTGCTTATTCATGTTATTTACATACGCACAGTCTTGATTATGATTCGAGCCTTTGGGAAGTAGATACAAGTTCGAAGACACTTTGTACACACTATGATGCAATATGTAGATTTTTCCTTTTGATGCTTGCTAAATGAATTATCTAATATATATTTTGTATGTAGATCTTTAATTGATCTTGATAATACTTAATATTGGCAATGAATCAAAAGACATCTATAAATAAAAAAACTTAATCACTCAACTAATGATTTTTGACATTTAAACTAATGAAGTAACTATTACTTTCTAAAAAAACATATAAAAAAATAAAACTTAAAATTTAAAATAAACAAATTACATAATAATATTATCATAATCTTATATTAAAAAATATCATAAAAATAATCAATATAAATTTAAAAAATTAAAAAATAATTAATTAATAAAATAAATAATAAATATCCAAAACTAACAATATATTTACAACATATATATAGAATAACATCAAACAAAAATACAGTATAAAATATTTATACTTTATCTTTATTATGCCTTGCTCCAGCTCTAAGATATTCTAGCTGGTTAGTAATGAGAATAGACTTTGCTACCCCTCCATTTAATTAAAGAGACCACACGTGTCTCACCTTGGAATCCTTTCGTACGTGTTCACATTGTCAATATATTGTGAAAGTTTCTTTACCTAAACGCCACCTACCAAAACGGAAATCATGCATTTTAAATGCCTCCATGTGGAGATTTAAACCTGTCAACTACTTTTCTTTGACTTCCCTCCTTGTCACATAAAGAACCCTCGAAAAATGAGAGTGAAATGAATGAAACATTCTAATAATGTTTACAAGATTAAAGTAATTTATTTTATGAAGAGTCTAATAAAAAATATTTTAGGGTAACACATCTATTAAATATAAGGGTTGTTTAAATAGTTCTATGAAATTTTAAAATATATGTATGCTAATTTTTTATTTTAGATTTCATTAAAAAGTTTGTTTGTTTTATCTCTTCAAATAAAATGGTTAGATTGTGTGTTTTCAAGTTGTCTTTGTAAATCATACGAATGTTATTATAGCTTTCACAATCTATGTTATAATGTCGTTCTATCTCCATCAATCCCGTTTGCAAAATTGGCATGCTCTCATTTTCTACTCCTCTTTAGGAATTGTCCACCTATTGGTCTCACATTTAAGATGGTGTGAGCTAGTTTTTAACTAGGTCATCAACAATTTTTCCTTCAATTTGATTTATACTCCTATGTATTATTTTTCATTATGGTCCCATGTAGGGTTAAACTCTTTGATATGTTTTTTCAACCTAATTTGTTTTTTCCATGTAACAATTCTAATATTTTCCTCACATATTTTTTTTATTTCATGGTTGGTGTTTGGACATTTTCTTTGCATGTTGATGTCCCTTTTAGTCATCAACTTGTCTTTTTAAATTCACGTGTTATTCATTTTGCTTATCTCTTCCTCTTTTTAGATGACTTAATGTCTAGGTCATCATTGATGCCTCCAATGAGAAAGTGCCTATTTTAGTTAATACAATCTCATACAAATATGAAGTTTTGATTTTTGAGGTTGCTTTTAATTAAATGTTTTTAGCAAGAATAGACTCAACTTTTGGTTCTCTTTATTTGTCTCCTTTTTCTATCTAACACATAGTGGCTCCAAAATTCATCTATCAAGGACTATTGACATGAAAAGCAAGAGAAATAGAGTTGTTTTTATTTTCTAGTACCATAACTCACCATTCTTACATTTACTTTGTCGTAAGTATAAATCTTTCTACCCTACTTATATTTTCTTTTGCCTTGCATGTCTCTCAATTAAGCCTATTGTGAAAATCAAGCTTGAGATACTTGCATTTTTCCACTACTTTCAATGAGTTTCCCTTGGAAAGGAATTTTATTTTTTTATTTTTTCTTTATAATGAAAAGAACATTATTTTAGTTTTTCCAATGTTCACTTTCATCCTAACATCTTGATAGAAGAACTCTACAACCCTCGAGTGCTCTCGAAAATTATGTAATTTTTTGGAATCAAGATAAGATCATCTATATATAAGAATAGCTTAACTACATATCTAGCAAGCTAAATACCTCCTCCACCAACTTTGTTTACCCAGTCCTCCAACTCATCAATGTATGGTCTAAAAATACGTGGGAAATTACTCGTCCTTGTTTGACACTAATATCGATTCCAAAGCATTTTGGCATTCCTCCATCTATTCTACTTTTGGTCCTAACTTGCTCATAAATCCTATGAATTACCACTCTATACTCTTCTAGAACCCCAAGTTTCTCCATTACATTCCAATTTTTTCCTCCATGCACTATGTCAAATTCTTTTCTAAATTAACAAAAATCTTCTTATTGTTGGGTATCTCACATGTTTTCAATTAAGTACTTAGGGTTGATAGTAGTGATCAATGGATTGTTTTGGTATAAAACCTACATATCCTTTTTCTCTTTTCTCATCTTTTCATGCCTAGCTATTAATTTGATACTCTACTATGCTCTTTAATAGTTTTCTAAGAAGAGGATTGACCAAGATATCATGGTAGTTTGCTGAATTATTATTTTTTCTAGTTTTATAGAGAGATAATGACACTATCTATCAAATCAATTGAGAGCTTCACGGATGAAACCATTGAAAATATATTTGATGTATGGTGTGATGACCCCTAATTCCAATTTTAAATACTCTAAATGAAATTCATTTATATATTTGGCTTTACCCCTACTAGACTCGTTATGCCTTGAGAGATATCTTATTGAGAAGAGCTTAATTATTATGTTGATTAGAGGGGATTGTCTTTATTCCTAAATTTCTCATTGGGTAAATTTTCATATTATAACCATTAGGTATCTATGATATTATTTTCATCGCTTTTATTTTAGTTCCCCCCCTAAAAAAATATTTTTGGGTCATGTTTTCTAAGAGAATTTAGTTCCTTATAGTTTTTGCAAACCTTTATTTTTAGACTATACTAATTTTTCATGAAGAATTTTTATTTTCTTTGTCTATCCTAGGTTCTCTGCAATTTCTCTTTGTTCTTTATACTCTTCATCATATCACGAGTTTGTTTAAAAATTACTTGCATTTCCTCTCTTTAGCCTAGATCTTTTGTATGTGCTTAATGTTTTTTGAATGAATAGAATCAACATACTTTTTTTATTAGACAATTTATCATACAAAATAAAATCCTCTCTACTTCCTAAATGTAATTTTCAAGGTTTTGTTTAATGAGTTTTTTATTCTTATTATTCATGAGGATTTTACCTTGAAGAGGTACCTTCTTTTTATTACGATGAGCTTCTTCTACTTGTAGATTATTTATGTGTATGTCAAGCTATGCATATATTGTATTATGATCTAGTCTTAGTTATATAGGGTAGTCTCCAACTTATAACTCCACTAGCCTCAAAATAGAGCTCTATGAGAAAATAACATAATCCACCAAAAAAATTCCATTGTATGTTTTAAAGGTGATGATGCCTGATTTTCCACTCTCATACAATTGCATGACCATATCATACAAACTCTATATCCCTAATAAGTCTACCTCATAGTGTGTAACATCCCCATTTCCATCTTGTAATGTCCTTTCCCAAATTTGGTCTTATTCTTCCTCTAGCTATAATAAGTTGTTTTTCCCTCCACCCTCATTTATCAATTGAGCTCTTGGTTGTTTGTTATCCTTGAATTGAGGTCCCATTCTATCAAGACTTCCCCAAAAATCAATGAATACTAAAATATCACTTCTTACCAACACAAGGGTTTTCAT
Source organism: Sequoia sempervirens (assembly GCA_007258455.2). Taxonomy (NCBI): domain Eukaryota; kingdom Viridiplantae; phylum Streptophyta; class Pinopsida; order Cupressales; family Cupressaceae; genus Sequoia; species Sequoia sempervirens. The sequence continues at coordinate 147,911 of VDFB02176532.1, forward strand.
CATCTAATTTTCCTTTCTTATGTCTTCAATCCTTTAAGTACATTTTTTTAGGAAAAAATGTATCATACTCACAATCTTAATCCATTTCACACATAACCCCATGAGATAAAATCATGCATACAAGTAACCATAATGCATAGATCAAATAGACAAGCCATAAGATAACACAAGATATACCCTAGGAAAACCCTCAAGGGGAAAACCTAGCCTCCAAAAGCATCCATACTCCACCTATTATTCAAAAAATAAACAATGCATGCACTTACAAGAGCTATCATGAATAATTATAAAGCATTAGGCCTCTCCAATGCATACTCTAGATGTACAATCATGAATCCACACATCCCATGCCATGCTTCACATATGCAAGTTCCTCATAAAGACTCAATAATGACAACCCACTCACCTAGCCAACCTTAACCACTAAACATGTGCTTTCTTTTATAGATTCAAGTTCACAAAAATACAACCAAGTGGTAAGATAAAACCATGTACCACAAAACCATGTGAATACAAAACCACTGACCCCTCATTTAATATTGGGTTCTAATTTTTACTTTATTAAATATTTCCCAAATATTAAAGTATTATCTCATGTATCACATACATTAAATAAAATCCAATGTTACAATACAACATACAAGTGGTCTCAATTGATATAATTACCTAGTTTGATTAAACACACCTCCTAGGTGCACTAAAAATAAATAATTATCTAATTAAAATTTTATAATATAACATTTTTATGCAATGGTGTACAACACAATATCCTAACATTCTCCCACTTGTTGTATACATTTCATGAAGGTCAATCAATGAAATGCATCATAGCCATACATGAAACCACATGAATCTCCACCATGCTAGCATGCTCCATCAAGATACCTACAATAAAACCAAAGTGACCATCATCTCAAGCAAGAAATCCTCTCATCCTCCAATGTGACATATATGGAAGAAAAGGAACATGTCAAGGTGAAGATGCACCAATCCAAGAATGCAAGCATCAAATACAAGTTATAACAAAGGCTCCAAACAAGCTATTGTCAAAGGTGAAAAACCCACATGATTGGAAATAGCATCCACAACACAGGCTAATACATCCAACTATCCATACCTCCTACGTATCAGAAACATCAGTAAACTCATGCTAATAACATATACAACCCATAAACTATAATCACAAGCTCCTTGTATCAAACTTATCAATGAATGTAATACAAATAGTTGCATACTAGATCTCATAACATGTCACCACCATCCTCTCAAATCATAAGAGCATGAACTTCCAAGAAGGAACCAAAGAATGAAGAGAGAAAATGTGTAAACCATAACATGTCCTTCTACCAACAACTCAAAGTGATATGTTGTGTCAAGTATGATCTCCTTGCAACCCCAAATGAAAATCCTCAACAACACCCAAAACATTCAATATATTAGATCAAAAAACATGTATATCAAGTATAATACCAACATGTATGTAAGCCTCTCAAACCAAGGGAGATCAAACTCAAACTAACCAATCCCAAATCAAAAAATTAGCCCACTAACCATCTCCTAAACTCCTCATAAATTAATGATAACATAAAATCATATGCACAAGGAGATAACCATGTTGAACATCCCTCAAAATGAATCCTCTAAAACCAACTATTCATAGCTCAAGATCTATATCTATGAAAGGTAAAGAAAAAATATAACATATCTGAAAATAGGATGGGAAATACCTATTAGATGATAAGTAGTAAAGTAGGCCAAGATTGGGGAATGAGAATGCTCTTCTAGGATAACTAAGTCATCATGACTCACTCTAAGAACAATCTCCTCTATAGGTCCATCATGAACTCACATCCATATCCAAGTGAAAGCTCCTTGGTCTTCCTATTGAAATTTCCAAAGAGTGATCATCTTAAGCAAATGTTCTAATCACAAAAGAACTCCAGCCTCACCCACATCTCCAAGTATCCAGGAGAACCTACCATCAATAAATCCATGCTAAGCTCCAAATGCAAAACCAGACTATCATGAAGTTCCCAAGCACATGACCAACATACTCAATACTAAGAGAACCAACAAGATCAATGTTAAAGCTCTAATCATAGAATTAGGAACCCAACATGACATCATGATATAACCATCTCCTCCTAGGAGATCACATGCAATAATTCATACATCCTAGTCTCAAGAGAACATGTATCATGCCAAAACTCTAAACCAGTATCAAGAGTAAACCATGAAATAATAAAAATCACACTCAAAACCAAGAATCAAAATCTCCAATCACACTAAGATAACCATATCCTTCCAATGTACCTACAAATGTGAAAGAACCCTTCTATAGTAACAAGATCTAAGAGCTCCTCCAAGACATCCATAATGTTCACTAAAGATCATCCATCACCAATGATGAATCATGTCACTGCCAAAAACTCCCATTGAACTATGATATCGAGCTACACATGGCATCATGACAACCATCTCCTAAATAAAGATCATCTAGGTCCACACACTCAACTGCAATCCCAACACCTCTAGAGAAAAATTAGAACCAATATCTCCAAGCCAAGAATATACAACCACCACCAAAACATCAGGAATCAATCCTACACTGCCAAATCATCATAGTTAAAATATCCCACTAAAATGCATAACTAATGAAATGTAACCAAGCTATCATGACATCGTGATCAAACCTCATGCTACATTTCTCAACAATTGACTAATCAGGTACTCTAACCATCCATCCTCTCATCCCAAAGAAACATACCAATGCACAAATGACCATAGACAAGGTCAACTAAAAATGTCTACATCAAAACTGAATCAATCCCATGGATATATACAGTCCACACTGATTCATTCCACTACAACCAATGAGTTGTGCATATCCAAGGATTTCATAACTCATAGATCCCAAACGTTGAAGCATGCAAACTCGTCATCACATTAGTAACCTACAAATCAAGATATAAAAGAAGATAATCCTATAGACATCAAGACTCAAACATCAAATCAATCTCATATTTGGCTCACCAAACATGTCCACAAATGAGTAACCATAGTCAAGGAATCAATCAAGCATCTAGGAGATTAAAAAACCTCATAATACCAAACCAAATCACCACCAAAAAACCACATACATGATCATGTTGCACCAATTCTCAAATGTAACTACATATCCATGACACCATAATCATATCCAATGTTGTACCTACACTCATCCATCACCCATACAAGACTCCAAGTCTCCACTCATGTCAACCCATATCCTCAAAACTGGAGACAACCTATGTACCTATCAACATCAAAGTCCAACTCTAAAAGCCACATGTAAACTTGTACCAAGAAGCACCAAATTGATAATCGTTTGTACCATCATAAATATCATATAAAAACATTTACTTCCTCAATATTTTTCCTCTTGAATCATTCAGATTCTCATGCAATCACATCCTGAATCTTAGGCTCCTAAAAGTGATCAAACAAGTACAAACCTCATCCTACACCACAAACTAAAAATATACCTAATCCACTATGTATTACATTACAAATTCTCTCCAACACCTATTTGAAATTAAAAAATCCAATTATGTATGCAAAAGTTATGTCCAAAACCATAAAACTGAGAACATCTAACTTTGAGGCCTTAATAACTGATGAAAACTGAAAAATCAGGGAACCAAACCTATACTACTACGTAGTTCTTAGAACCACCTTTCCAATGAGTATACGAAGTTGAAAATTTTCCACTGTGAATGAAAGTTATGCCTAGGGTTGGGTTGAGCCTCGCCCAGTCGAGGCTAGGGATTAGAGGTCCAAAGGCCCACCGGCCTAGCCACCAAACTAACAGCCAACAACTAATAGTTCCAATA
>VDFB02176533.1:0-26747 GCA_007258455.2 Sequoia sempervirens
GTTAGTTAGGGTTAGGGATGGGATTAGGATTAGGATTAGGGTAAGGTTTAGAGATAGAATTACAGTTACGGTTAATATTAGGATTAGTATTGGGGTTAGGTTTAGAAATAGAGTTACAGTTAGGGGTAGGGTTACAGTTATGGTTACGGTTAGGGTTAGGATTAAGATAAGTGTTATGGTTAGGGATAGGGTTACGATTAAGGTTAGGATTAAATTTAGAGATAAAATTAGGGTTTGGAGAAGGATTAGGGTTATGATTAAAGATTGAATTAGGGTTAGGGTTAGGATTAGAGTTAGTATTACAATTAAGGTTAAGGTTAGGTTAATATTAGGATTAGGGTTAGTATTATGGTTAGGGTTATAGTTAGTGATAAGGTTATGGTTATGGTGATGATTAGGGTTAGGTTTAAGATTAGAAATAGGGTTAAGGTTAGGGTTAGGGTTAGAGTTAGGGTTATAGTTAGAGAAATAATTAGGGCTATCCTTAGCGTTATACTTAGAATTAGAGTTGGGGTTGGGGATAGGGTTAAGGTTACAATTAGAGTTAGAGTTAGAATTAGGGTTTTGGTTACGGTTAGAGATAGAATTAGGGTTAGGGTTAAGGGTATTGTTAGGTTTAGATTTAGGTTTAGGGTTAAGGTTACAATTAAGACTAAGGTTAGGGTTAATTGTCAGATATCAAATTAACATTAGGTTTAGGGTTAGGGTTACAATTAAGGTCAGGTTTAGGGTTAGGGTTAAGATTAAGGTTAGGTTTAGGATTAGGGTTACGATTATGGTTAGAGATAGAGTTAGGGTTAGGGTTATGGTTGTGATTAGGGTTAGTTTTATGACTAAGGTTACAATTAGGGTTAAGATTAGAGTTATGGTTAGCTATAAAATTATGGTTAGGTTTAGGTTTAAGGTTAGGATTAGGGTTAAGGTTAGGGTTAGCATTACAATATATTTAACCCTAACCCTAGCTCTATTTGAACTTCAACCATAACCCTAACCCCAAAATTTATTGTAGAAACCTAACCCAACTTGAACCTTGATTGAACCCTAAGCCTAACCCTAAGGGAACACTAACCCTAACCTTAATTAAACCTTAACCATAATTAAACCCTAAGCCTAACCCTGTCCCTATTCCTATCCCTAATTAAACCCTAGCCCTAACCCTTATGAAACCCTAATGCAAATTGAACTATAAATGAAGGCTAAATGTAACCATAATTGAACTCTAGCCCTAATTAAACTCTAATCCTAACCTTGTTTATACCATAATACTAATTGCACCCTAACCCTGATTGAACTCTAATCTTACCTATGAACCCTAATTATGGTTAGGGTTAGGGTTAGGGTTATAGTTACAATTATGGTCAAGGTTAGGATTAGGATAAGTGTTATGGTTAGGCATAGGGTTAGGGTTAAGGTTAGGATTAGGGTTAGAGATAGAATTAGGGTATGGAGAAGGATTAGGGTTATGATTAGAGATTGAATTAGGGTTAGGGTTAGGGTTAAGGTTAAGATTAGGGTTAGGGTTATGGCTATGATTAGGGTTAGGTTTAAGATTATAGTTAGGGTTAAGGTCAAGGTCAGGGTTAGGATTAGGATTAGGGTTAGGGTTATAGTTAGAGAAAGAATTAGGGTTATTCATTAACATTAAAGTTAGAATTAGAGTTGGGGTTGGGGATAGTGTTAGGGTTACAATTAGACTTAGAGTTAGAATTAGGGTTTTGGTTACGATTAGAGATAGAAATAAGGTTAGGGTTAGGGTTATTATTATGTTTAGGTTTAGGTTTAGGTTTACAGTTATAATTAAGACTAAGGTTAGGGTTAATTGTTAGATATAAAATTAACATTAGGTTTAGGGTTAAGATTATAATTAAGGTTAGGTTTAGGGCTAGGGTTAAGATTAAGGTCAAGTTTAGGATTAGGGTTACAATTATGGCTAGAGATAGAGTTAGGGTTATGGTTGTGATTAGGGTTAGTTTTATGATTAAGGTTACAATTAGGGTTAAGGTTAGGGTTATAGTTAGATATAAAATTATGGTTAGGTTTAGGTTTAAGGTTAGGATTAGGGTAAGGTTAGTGTTAGCAATATGATAACTTTAACCCTAACCCTAACTCTATTTGAACTTCAACAATAACCCTAACCCCAAATTTTTTTGTAGAAACCTAACCCAACTTGAACCCTAATTAAACCCTAAACCTAACCCTAAGGGAACACTAACCCTAACCTTAATTAAACCTTAACCATACCTAAACCCTAACCCTATCCCTATCCCTATCCCTATCCCTATCCCTATCCCTATCCCTATCCCTATCCCTATCCCTAATTGAACACTTACCCTAACACAAATGAAGTGTAAATGAAGCCTAAATGTAACCCTAGTTGAACTCTAGCCATAATTAAACTCTAATCCTAACCTTATTTATACCATAATACTAATTGAATCCTAACCCTAATTGAACTCTAATCTTAACTGTGAACCCTAATTATGGTTAGGGTTAGGATTAGGATAAGTGTTATGGTTAGGGATAGGGTTAGGGTTAAGGTTAAGATTATGGTTAGAGATAGAATTAGGGTTTGGAGAAGGATTAGGGTTATGATTAGAAATTGAATTAGGGTTAGGGTTATAATTAAGGTTAAGGTTAGGGTTACTATTAGGGTCAGTGTTAGTATTAGGGTTAGGGTTATAGTTAGTGATATAATTAGGGTTAGGGTTAAGATTAGGGTTAGGGTTAGGATTAGGGTTAGGATTATAGCTAGAGAAAGAATTAGGGTTATCATGAGCATTAAAGTTAGAATTAAAGTTGGGGTTGGGGATAGGGTTAGGGTTACAATTAGAGTTAGAGTTAGAATTAGGGTTTTGGTTACGATTAGAGATAGAATTAGGGTTAGGGATAGGGTTATTATTATGTTTAGGTTTAAGGTTATAGTTAAGACTAAGGTTAGGGTTAATTATTAGATATAAAATTAGCATTAGGTTTAGGGTTAAGATTACTATTAAGGTCAAGGTTAGGGCTAGGGTTAAGATTAAGGTTAGGTTTAGGATTAGGGTTATGGTTATGGGTAGAGATAGAGTTAGGGTTAGGGTTATGGTTGTGATTAGGGTTAGTTTTATGATTAAGGTTACAATTAGGGTTAAGTTAGATATAAAATTATGGTTAGGTTTAGGTTTAAGGTTAGGATTAGGGTTAAGGTTAGGGTTAATGTTACAATAACTTTAAACCTGACCCTAACTCTATTTGAACTGTAACCCTAACCCTAACCCCAAACTTTATTGTAGAAACCTAACCTAACTTGAACCCTAATTTCAAACCCTAAACTTAACCCTAAGGAACACTAACCCTAACCTTAATTAAACCTTAACTATACTTATACCCTAACCCTAACCCTTATGAAACCCTAACATAAATTGATGTGTAAATGAAGCCTAAATGTAACCCTAATTGAACCTTAGCCCTAATTAAACCCTAATCCTAACCTTATTTATACCATAATACTAATTCAACTCTAACCTTAATTGAGCTCTAATCTTAACTATGAACCCTAATTATGGCTAGGGTTAGGATTAGTATAAGTGTTATGTTTAGGGATAGGGTTAAGGTTAAGGTTAGGATTAAGGTTATAGATAGAATTAGGGTTTGGAGAAGCATTATGGTTATGCTTAGAGATTGAATTAGGGTTAGAGTTAGGGTTAGGGTTAGGATTATAATTAAGGTTAAGGTTAGGGTTAGTATTAGGGTTAGTGTAACATGCCCATTGTTCTGTATAGTAACTTTTCTAGTTTTAACCTCAAGTAAATAGATCAAGCATCTTAGCCATTATGAGCTATAAATTTTTTCTTTTCAAAACTATAAAGATAGCATGCACATTTGAAATAAATATCTTTCCAAAATTTTCCATTGCATTATATCAAAGTATTACAACTTTCCAAAGTAATGATTACATAGTACATGATAACATGATATCATTTCTCTTTTACAATAATTTCATAGATATGGATAAAAAATGCACAAACAAGGCTTTGTGGAGCTTAATGGAAATAGATGTACGAATAGTCCAGGTGCCCTACATAAAATATTGGTCGCCTATTGATGAGGAGAAGCATCAATCATGTGATTTTTTTCCAACCTTGGATTAATTGCAGTCCCCCACACATCTACCAAACTGATAGATGGCCCCACCCTTTGACAAAGAGATTGGTTTGGTAACTTTATAATAAAAATTAACCTTTCCCAAGCTTAATGTTGTGTCCTACATATCTAGATCTATCACACAATGGCTACAACCTACACATTCGTCTACCTAGTATGTAAACTTGGATCATAGTGAATTGACAGTGTAAACAGTGACAACTTACACTACTTTGGCCAAAGTATTCATCACCTAGTACTTTGAGTGGACGCCATATACTTCACCCACCTTCCTAGCTCTATTTGTATTGACAATTCATAACCTATACATAGGATATCCCCTTACACGATGGAGTAACCTTAACTAGGTTAAATGTTAGCTATATAAGTGTAAGTGTGATCATAACCTGAGCCAAACATGATTAAAACACAAAGAAATTAGTCGCATTAGCTAAGTTAAGTCAAACTCCCTATGAGATACTTGAAAGAATAAACATGGAAACCATTGACACAAAACAAGAATTAACAAGCAATGCATGAATGAAATCTATCTAAATACCCCAAACCTCATCCCATAGGGGGATTGGTGCCATATTGATGTGAAATAATAACCCTTTTCTAATCCCTTTGATGGAATAAGCTTCAAGATTGTGGCTTATGGATGAAGATTGATACAAGATGTGAGCTAAAATAGTGAAAATTAATGAGGGTAAGTATGGAATTGAGTAGCGTAACTTTGCTTCAAGAAGTTGATCCCTTTCTCCTAGAAGTGAGTTCTATTTATAGGGAAAATAGTTGAATCAAGGGTTGAGATTGATTTTCCCAATCAATGGTTGCTAATTGATGAGAGGATTAACGGATGATTATCCTTGTGACAAGTGTCACAAGGAGAAGAGATGTGATGGGGATACGTGCTCACACATGTGTGTGCACATTTTGGGAAGAGCGCATGTAAGAAGGAGTAAAGCCTTGTATAAGAGACAAGGTGGCTTGTGTAAGAGCCATTAAGGCTTGGGTGGGAGACAAGATGGCTTGTGTAAGAAAGTTAATGAGGGGAGTAATTGAAGAAGGAATATTCCATGGGAATATTCTCATGCAAGTGCGAAATAAAATAGTCATTTAATTAATTTGAAAAAATTAATTAGTTGTGCAAGTTGGAGTTAATAAACCATGGGTTTATTTAACTTGAATGGAGTTAAATGTTGGAGAATGGACTAATGAAGATTAGAGAGGGGATAAGGTTAATTAACTTAGGTGTGGTTTAGGATATTTTAGAGGAATGTGGGAAAATGATACTTTAATCAAATAGTTAGAGTTATTTAATCAAATAGGAAGACATAATAAGTTTAATTAAATAATTTGCATTATCTAATTAAATGTGATGAAAATTAGTATGAAGGGGGATGAATTAATCCAATAAAATTGATTATTTGATTAATAGGAGAAAGTGATAAATTTAAATAAACAATTTAGATTATTTACTTAAATAGTCAGAAAAGAGGTGTTTTAGGATGAAATGGTGTTAAAAATAAAATTCGGATGCACAATATCGATTAGAATGATTTGAAGTGTACAATAAGCTATATCCATTATATAGTATTTAACCCCACTATAACCACCCATTCCTTATTATGGAATACGTACAAGCACTTCAAGAAACACAGATCTTGACACTAAGTACAACAAGCAATCTTTCCATTTCACTTAAGAGTAAAACAATATTTTCCTATAAATAGATTATATAATTCTCAAATCAAGACAATCAATGACACACAATATTTCCAAACATAAAAGGTATAAAAGAGTAAGAATCAACATTCATGTTTATGCAATGCTTCAATTTATCAAACATGACTCCTATCTCAACCTTCCCTTAATTCAATATGCAATTCCCCAATTATCCTTCTACCTCTATCCAAAATTTCACTCTCAAAATCCTCTCACAATTCTCAAGAACCCACTCCACTTAGAAAATCAGATAATAACAACTCAGAAAAATCATAGCAAGAATGTAGATATGCGTCCCTATTGAGGTAGAGAGCACCTCTATTTATACACAAAGGTCAGCAACTAAAGGCTAGAAACAGGGTATTAAGAATGACACTTCTCAGCTCAAGAGGTTCGACTTAGCAAAAATAAGAAAAGGTGACAACTAAATTCGTTGTACAGTAAACACATACACACCCTTGGTGAATGAGTCGCTACTCAAATGGACAACAAGAATGATAATAAAAAATGCAAGGTAATTTCCTTCTATAAGTCGACTTGGCCAACTGCATACTTGACCATTTCCACGTATTTCAAAATGCTTTACAATCTAGAAATTCATATTGTAAGATAGACTTCTAATTGATTCATACTATTCTCAGTTGGCGCCACATTATGCCATTCACTCCCTATTACATGGGTCACTGCTTACTATTTGACTTGGTCATTGCTTCCTATGCATGAGCATTTACTGTTGTTTTACTTTTGACAAAGTCTTGGTAGCTATATTTACAAGTTGAAAAGCATTGGATACTAAGCACTTTAATATGGTGCTTTCCATATTTCATTATACTATGCACTTTAAATGTTTTAAACATCACTTAAATATATATGTGATGTTTCAACTTAGTGCTATTCTCTTTATTAATATGTTGTGCACAATACTTAGCATAAGATATGTTTTATATGCTATGCATTGGTTAAATAATTCACTGCTATGGAAAACATTATCATATATATAATGATTATATATATATATAATGATTATATATATATATATAATATATATGTATATACATAACATAATATGTTTATATGTATAGTTATATAAATATATTTCTCAATTCACAATTTTATATAATACATTATTTGATATACAAATACACCTTCACATATTGTTGCATGCGTGTGTATATGTATATACTCATATACTATATATATGTACATATATATCACACCTTAATATTTAAACACATATATTCATAGTCATATAGACCAACATATATAGATGGTATGTGTGTGTGTGTGTGTGTCACCTTGTTCGAATGATATTCCCATGCATATGGGTAATTCGTTCATGAGCATGCGTAGATATGTCTATCTACATATACTTATGCATGTATTTATTCATGTGTATGATTTTACCATTTGACACATACATGTATATACATATCCCATCAATTAAATATAAACACGTAAAGAAGAACTCACACATTTCAAAGAGACTCAATACTTAGACTCCTAAGCAAGAACATTCACAAATAAAAACACAAGAAAGACTAAAGATAACTTATTATTTCTCAACTATTATCCCGACTTGACCAAACTAGAAGTGTGTATGTGAAAGTTTAGTTTAGGTCTTTATCAAAGGTTACCAGACCAAGTTCTTCTCCCTGAGTGATACTTCCCCTCACTTTAGGAGGCTTGATACTTTTCTTGCGTCCAACTTTACACTTTGCAATAGTAGTTAGCTTAAAATAATACATTCACTTGCATCAAATATTTTCATAATCAAAACATTCATAACATCGAATTAAATCAACATTTACTCTTCGTATTTCCAAAACACATAAAGCATAAATACACTCATCTATAGCATTTTCACCCAACTAGGCAAAATTAAATGAGTAATAACGCAATGGGGTGTAATAGTTAGGGTTACTATTAGGGTTACGGTTATAGTTAGTGATATAATTAGGGTTATGGTTATGATTAGGGTTAGGTTTGAGATTACAATTAGGGTTAGGGTTAGGATTAGGGTTAGGGCTATAGTTAGAGAAAGAATTAGGGTTATCGTTAGCATTAAAGTTAGAATTAGAGTTGGGGTTGGGGATAGAGTTAGGGTTATAGTTAATGTTAGAGTTAGCATTAGGGTTTTGGTTACGGTTAGAGATAGAATTATGGTTAGGATTAGGGTTATTATTATGTTAGGTTTAGGTTTAGGGTTAAGGTTACAATTAAGACTAAGGTTAGGGTTAATTGTTAGATATAAAATTAACATTAGGTTTAGGGCTAAGATTATAATTAAGGTCAGGTTTAGGGCTAGGGTTAAGATTAAGGTCAGGTTTATGATTAGGGTTATGATTATGGCTAGAGATAGAGTTAGGGTTATGGTTGTGATTAGGGTTAGTTTTATGATTAAGGTTACAATTAGGGTTAAGGTTAGGGTTATAGTTAGATATAAAATTATGGTTAGGTTTAGGTTTAAGGTTAGGATTAGGGTGAGGTTAGGGTTAGCATTATGATAACTTTAACCCTAACCCTAACTCTATTTGAACTTCAACCATAACCCTAACCCCAAACTTTATTGTAGAAACCTAACCCAACTTGAACCCTAATTGAACCCTAAACCTAACCCTAAGGGAACACTAACCCTAACCTTAATTAAACCTTAACCATACTTAAACCCTAACCCTAACCCTATCCCTATCCCTATCCCTATCCCTCCTATCCCTAATTGAACACTTACCCTAACACTAACCCTTATGAAACCCTAACACAAATGAAGTGTAAATGAAGCCTAAATGTAACCCTAGTTGAACTCTAGCCCTAATTAAACTCTAATCCTAACCTTATTTATAACATAAAACTAATTGAATCCTAACCCTAATTGAACTTTAATCTTAACTGTGAACCCTAATTATGGTTAGGGTTAGGGTTACAATTACGATTATGGTTAGGGTTAAGATTAGGATAAGTGTTATGGTTAGGGATAGGGTTAGGGTTAAGGTTAAGATTAGGGTTAGAGATAGAATTAGGGTTTGGAGAAGGATTAGGGTTATGATTAGAGATTGAATTAGGGTTAGGGTTAGGGTTATAATTAAGGTTAAGGTTAGGGTTACTATTAGGGTCAGTGTTAGTATTAGGGTTAGGGTTATAGTTAGTGATATAATTAGGGTTAGGGTTAGGGCTAGGATTAGGGTCAGGGTTATAGCTAGAGAAAGAATTAGGGTTATCATGAGCATTAAAGTTAGAAATAGAGTTGGAGTTGGGGATAGGGTTAGGGTTACAATTAGAGTTAGAGTTAGAATTAGGGTTTTGGTTACGATTAGAGATAGAATTAGGGTTAGGGTTAGGGTTATTATTATGTTTAGATTTAGGTTTAGGTTTAAGGTTAATTAAACCTTAACCATACTTACACCCTAACCCTTACTCTAACCTTATTCCTATTCCTATCCCTAATTGAACCCTAACCCTTATGAAACCCTAACACAAATTGAACTGTAAATGAAGCCTAAATGTAACCCTAATTTAACTCTAGCCCTAATTAAACTCTAATCCTAACCTTATTTATACCATAATACTAATTGAACCCTAACCCTAATTGAAGTCTAATCTTACTATGAATTCTAATTATGATTAGGGTTAGGGTTACAATTATGGCTATGGTTAGGGTTAGGATTAGGATAAGTGTTATGGTTAGGGTTAAGATTAGGATTAGGGTTAGAGATAGAATTAGGGTTTGGAGAAGGATTAATGTTATGATTAGAGATTGAATTAGGGTTAGGGTTAGGATTACAATTAAGGTTAAGGCCAGGGTTAGTATTAGGATTAGTGTTATAGTTAGTGATATAATTAGGGTTAGGTTATGGTTATGATTAGGGTTAGGTTTAAAATTACAATTAGGGTTAAGGTTAGGGTTAGGGTTAGGTTTATAATTAGAGAAAGAATTAGGGTTATTGTTAACATTAGAGTTATAATTAGAGTTGGGGTTGGGGATAGAGTTAGGGTTACAATGAGAGATAGAGTTAGAATTAGGATTTTGGTTACGATTAGAGATATAATTAGGGTCAAGGTTATTATTATGGTTAGGTTGAGGTTTAGGGTTAAGGTTAGGGTTAGGGTTACAATAACTTTACCCCTAGCTCTAACTCTATTTGAACCCTAGAACCATAACCCTAACCCCAAGTTTTATTGTAGAAACCTAACCCAATTTGAACCCTAAACCTAACCCTAAGTGAACACTAACCCTATCCTTAATTAAATCTCAACCATAATTAAAGCCTAACCCTAACCCTATCCCTATCCCTATCCCTAATTGAACCCTAACCCTAACCTTAACTCTTATGAAACCCTAAGCTAAATTGACTTGTAAATGAAGCTTAATTATAACCCTAATTAAATTATAATCCTAACCTCATTTATACCCTAACATTAATTGAACCCTAACCCTAAATGAACTCTAATCTTAACTATGAACCCTAATTAAATCTTAACCTTAACACTAACCGTTATGCTAAATGAACCCTCAACCTAATTGAGTCTTAATTGAATCATAACCATATTTGAACCCTAATCTTAACCTTCATTGAGCCCTAAGAATGACCCTAACCATTTTTTAACCCCAATCATAACCCTAACCCTAACCCTAAGATTTGTTGAACCCTAACCCTCACCCTAATTAAACCCTAATATTGACCCTCATTGAACCCCAACCCTAACCCTAACCCTAAGCTTTATTATAGAATCATAAGCATAACCATAATTGAACCTTAATCCTAATTGAACCCTAATTATATCCCAAACCTAACCTTAACTATAATCTTCATTAAATCCCAACTCTAGTAAAAATATAACCCTAACACCAATTGAACCCTAGCCCCACTTGTAACACCAATAGAATCATTAACCATAAGTAACCCTAATTCTAACCCCTACTAACTATAACCTTAATTCTAATTCTAATTTTATTATGACCTTGATATTGAACCTAACCCTAACTTTAAACCTAACTCCACCCCTAACACTAACCGTAGTTATAACTATAATTTTAACTCCACTTGTAACTCTAATTCTAATCCTAATCTTAAGCTTCACCCTTACCCTAACCCTAACCTTAATTCTAACCCTAACTATAATTCTAATGAATTTAGAATTATAATAATCATAACCCTAAGTCTACTTGAACCCTAACCCTAATTGAATGTTAATTCAAACCTAACTCTAATTAAACCCTAGCCCTAACTAACCATTAGAAAAACCCTAAACTAATCCTAATTAAACTCCGACCTAGCCCTAACTCTCACCCTAATTGAACCCTAATCCTAACCCTAAGTCTACTAATGTGACATCACATGATTTGTTGATTTTTAGATCTAAGAAGTACATTTCATTCAATTATGGGTACTAAGATCAAGACTAGCAACTTTAAATTAACTTGGGATGTTGTATAAAGTCTTAATTATTTAGTTATCTATAGGTCTAGAATGCTTCTTTATATGCCCTTTAATTAGTTTTCAATTTCTTTTATTGGAATTTATCGTTTTCTAGTCGTCTTTTGATTAGAATTTTGTTAATTTTTGCTTTGTCTCTATTGAACCTATGTTGGATAAAAGGCCTCAACTATTCTCTATGCTATTGTTTTATCTACCGACTTTATTAAAGATTATAAGACCCTTTCAAAATCTTTGCTTAAATGTACTTATCAATTTTATATTGACAAAAAACTTTGAAGTATATTGATGTGTGAAATCAAATTATATATTCATTACTTATTTGATAATAGATATCAAATAAAAATATATAATAAATATTATTATATTGTTAAAATAATCTTTGATAAATAAAATATTTCAACTAAATTATATTAATTGCATTGATCTTTAAGAAATAAATTGATAAAACAAGTCAAAACAAAATTTTAAAAATATATATTCTTGTTTCATTTAAAAAAAAATATTCACAATGAGATAACAAAATCATACATTTGATTAATTATATTTATTATATCCAAAAATTGTATAGTCAATTTCATATGTAAAATAGATTTGTTTAATTTAAAAAAATATTCTTCAAAGATATATTTAATGAAAAATTTAGAAACAATTGTACAAAACAAATATTAACTATTATTTCTCTTCTAGGAGTTAATTTGTTTTATTTTGATAGACATTAAAAGCAAAAGAAAAAGAAATGCATTTGAGAAAAAAAAAAAAAAACTAAAAAGAAAGAAAATAGAATGCTTTATAGGTGGATTTTTGCCTTTGTATACTTCTAGTTTCTTTTTAGTAATTAGTTTTTTGTTTAATATTTTGTTTTTAACTTAATATGAATTGTTGTAGTACTTTTATTTATTTATTCATAATTATAATTCAATTAATTTAATTTAGAAAATTAGAATTTAGTTTAATTTTAGAATATGAAATGATTTGTGTGAAAAAAGAAACAAATAGAATCGAAAGGTTGCTTTTATTATTAGATTGTAGTTGATTTATTTTAAAATTGTAATTAGTAACTGCTGAATTATTTTAAAATAAATAATTAGTTGAATTATATATTCAATTTCATATGTAAAATAGATCTATTTAATTTAAAAAATATTCCTCTAAGATAATATTTAATGAATTTTTTTTAAAAATCTGTACATACAAACAAATATTCAATTACCATTTCTCTTCTAAGAGTTTAAAAAAAATCTTGAAGAACATTAAAAACAAAAAAAGAAGAAGAAGAAATGCATTTGAAAAAACAAAACTGGAAAAGAAAACTTAAAGTGTCTCAAAACCACGTTGCAAGAAAATCAATTCATTTGCATTAGCTGACAAAATTATTTTTATTTTGTAAGGTTTGTTTTGCAGATGAAACTGCTGAAACCTGTATTTTGTTGAATCAAACTATATGTATAAATATACACGTGTTTCCCAAGAAATTGGGAAACTATATGTTTCTATTTTCATTCTTATTAGATTTTAATCAGTCAAGATTCAAATTAAAATTTGCAAAATACTATTCTATAGGATATATGATATCATGTGCCAGGGTTAGTGAAAATGAAATTCCCTTTAGAAATATAAACAAAATAAAGTTGGGGAATATTTTAAATGAAAATAGCAAGAACATGCATTGCTTTAAAATTGGTGACTGTCTGATTATTGATAGAAGAGGCAAAGTATATTAAATATGGAAAGCGAACCATTCTGACAACTGGCAGAAATGGCCTCCATATTGCAGTCGTCGGGCAGAGTAAATTTGCACATAAATTTGCCGACCCTACGCTCCATCCAGATGTACTTGATGTCCTCATCCTTTTTCCTCTTTCGCTCTCCACTAATTGTCAGCACCATCTCGTCCTCTACTTGAACTTGCTTGCTCACAAACACAAAATTCAAAATTAGCAAGTTCAATTTTGAATCTTGAAGCTTATAAATTACCAAATCAAATGATGAAATCACAAAGAAATACATTGATATTGTTGGATTTAACGCCAGGCATGTCGAGAATAAAGTATAGGAGTTAGGGAATTCTTTAAGATCAATAGGAGTGGAGGCCATGGCTTTTGTGTCGCGAACGTATGTGTGAGTGGGGGCGTTGAGATGCTTCTCCAGTTCATCAGGAAGCCCCAACAGCTGTTGCAACGTGCTCAACACTGGATCCATTTCTTCTCAAAACCTCCAACGATACAAAATATTGATTTCCTTTAGCTTCTTCTAAAGTATTAAAATGCAAAAGAAATTAGCCGAAAATTCTTTTCACAGCAAAAAGGGGGCAAAAATAGGACTCATTAGCTTTGGTCCAGATATTAGGATAAAAGTGCAAATCGCTTACACCAAGACCAAAATCATGATTTTCTCATTGAATAGAAAAGATAACCAGAATACCTTTCTTTTTGAAGGCAGCCCGCTTGAAATAGTCAAAGAATACAAGTACCTTGGGATTGACTTTCATTATAAGCTCAGTTGGGAGACTTGTCGGACGAAAAGGATACAGGGAGGTTGGAAAGCTTCTTACCTTTTACAAAATAGGTGTAGAAAAGCCGAGCTTTGGGATTGGAAAACCAAGAAAACCCTTTTTGGTTTGCTTGTTGCTCCGGTTGTACTTTATGGGTGTGAGGTATGGGGAAATAGTATGTCAAAATGCAGTTGGAGACAACTAGAAAGAATTCAAAAACATCTAATAACAAGCAGTCTCAAAGTCAAAACCACTGTCCCCTATGAAATTCTTTTAGCTGAAACAGGGTCTTTTCCATTGGAAGCATCGGCTTTAATCCGGTTGATAAGCTATTTAAAGAAGGTTGAAAACATGGATAACCACCGTTGGCCCAAAACAGCTATGAAGGAGACGCTAGAACGTAGGAAGAAAACTTGGATGAAACAAAACCACAAGTGGATGAACAAGTGGGACATCAATTTGCATGAGTGTCCTAGCACCAATAGTGAAATAAAAAGCTATGTGACTGAAAAATTCAGAACTGCCATGTGGACAAACCAGATTGGGCGAAAAAAAGCATACTACATCAAAGAGTTTAACCCGACAAAGGATCATGGTGAAAAAACTTATTTAGGTGCAGATATTAAAGGGAAAGCGAGGTTGTTAGTGGCACAATTGAGGACGGGATCACATCACCTTAGATGTGAGACCGGTAGGTGGAAGATACCCAAGGAAACTTGGGAAGAAAGAACTTGTATTTTCTGCAATAAAGGGGTTGTGGAAACAGAATGGCACTTCATCATGGAATGCATTGCTTACGAGGATATCCGCACTCAACATGAAAATAGTTTGAAAGTGGACAATATGCACCAGCTATTTGAGGAAGATAAGATTAATCAGACGGCTAGCCTTCTAGTCAAACTTAACAGCAGGAGATCTGACTTGGAAAAGAGTATGAAGACAAATTAGGCCTGTTTTGTCTCGGTCCCATAGACTGTTTGGTCTCGCGGACGTCATTAAAATCTTTCATTCATTCATTCATTACCAATTCGGAGAAATAATGGTGAGAAACAATCCAATTGAAGCAACCGCTATCGAAACACAATGAACGAAAAATGTTTATGCTTAAAACTTTTGGGGACGAAGGATTTAAATGGAGGGCAGCCATCGCTTCGCATGTTGCAGGTGGAAGACACCAAGTTTCTCCAAGAAAGCCGGTGATTCTTCACCTTGAAGTGTGATCCCAGGAAAGGAAAAACATTTTCTGCAGCTGCCCCTTCTCAAAATAATTCGGCAGGAACTTCATGGAATTTGTTCTCACTACAGATATATTCTCATAATGCCCCATATTCACTTTTCTCAAAGCAAAAATCCTTTCTTTAACATACTCGCTTACCTTGTCGCAGAGCTACATGCCTATCATCAGGGTCGATGGGAAAATGGGCGAAAGCTGCATCAAAAGCCCATCGGGCATTCATCAATTACTCTAATAGTAACATGCTTTTCGTTCTCATGCAAAATTTAATAGGCATCACTTCCAGCCGTTACAAAGTTCAAACGCCAGCGAAGACCACTCTTTCACTACCGTTTATCGAAGACCATTTCGACTTCCATGCATTCAACTCTCACTTGCACGTCAATTTCAACCTGATTTGTTTTTGTTTACACAGGTTGTTTTCTGCCACTGTAGAACACCTCTTGGTGTAATGAAGCAAATTGGGAGGTTATGGTTGTTGGGATTTATCTAACACCATCCCATGGTTTTAAGAAAGTTGAAGCTGAAGATGACTCTCTTATTGTCAATGGTGTTTGTAAAGGATTTTGTCTTTAATTGGAAACCTCAAGAATGTGCTTCACTGGTTTGTATTCCGCACAACATTTTAGGATGTGACGCAAGCTCTTTGTTCTTCCTTTAATGATGTGGTTTTCTTGCATTGCTTTCGAGAGGTGAATTCAGCGGTAGATTAAGGGTGTCAGAAATGCCTTTGATGATGTTATACAACATGCATCCAAAATCTTAGTTGGAACTCAGGGAATGATTGGATTTTTTGCCACCATAATCCCCTTTTTTCTTTCTTTGGCCATTAGTGGTATCTTGAGTTGTACCATTTGCTTTCATTTCACTTTGATGGAAGCTCATGTGATTGATGTGCAGAGCAAGTGACTTGACGGAGGATAGAGTTTTGATGAGTTCATTGCCCATGTTTTAATCACTGAAGCATGCGAAGGAGGTTTAAGATTTTTTAGAAGACACCAAATTTTCATCATTGCATTCTTGTCTCTTTGCAATGGGTATTCAAGATAGCGTTGGCAAGTGGCTTTGATGCTTGGCTTTGGTAGCATTTTCTTGTTGTGGGTTTTTGTTCATTAGCTAAATGGGGCATTTCTTCATAGCCTTGCAATCCTTGCATTATACAATATCTAAACACCATTTGGAAACAATTTTCCATTAGTCTAGTCATATCAGGTGAAAGGGCTCTGTTAGGGAGAATTTCATGCAAAAGCTTGGTTTTGATGTGTTGTTGATAGAGACAATGGTGTGGTTGTTGCAGCTTCTTCTCAAAGTTTTTTGAAAGGAGGATGTGAATAAGGAGGCCATCCTTCAATGGTGGTGACTATGGCGGATGTCGGTTTGGCCAGGAAGGAAACACTTACTATCCATGTATATTCAAGGTTTAAAAGCATTCTGCTCTAATCTAGGCAAAGTGGCAAAGAGCCTCGTGTTGATGAATTCTCATAGGCCCCTACAAGTGTTTAGTGTTTTCACCATGGTCAACCTTTGTTTTAGAGACACTAGCGAGAGCTATGTAGTGAGAGGTGTTTCATGCTATAAAGTTCCCTACATTTGGTGTGCCGAGAAAGGGTGACAACATTGGCTTTAATTCGGCTTGGCAAGAAGAAGTGGTGGTGCTAGACGAAACAATCTAGGATGCTCCTTCTCGGTTTGATGTTGAAGGTTGGGGGAGTTGAGTTTTTGATAAAGTGGTCATTTTTCATATTTTATTGTTTGGTTGGTCTTTTATTTTCCATAAATTGATTATACTTTGATTTAGGTAAGGTCTATGTATATTTCTTTGAAAAAATTATATATGTAACTTGTAAAGTCATATATTTTAGATCTAATAAATCACAAATATAACTATAAATATTCAAAATTCAAATATTGATAAACACTGAATAAAATATTTATTTTAAATCTGTTAATATAATTAGAATTTTCAAATTCTACAGCAAATTTGAGACACTATATAAACGCAAGGCCTAGATGCACCATGGCTCTTGTTCATGTAGCAATTATAAATAAAACTATTCCAATCGCATATCAATGTATCTTATTCCTCTATTTAAATTAACACTTGTATAGATGAAGGATTGCATGCCTCTAGTTAGACTTATGTACTAATTCATTTTAAACATGATGAAATACAATTTTTAATACATATTACTGTTTAATGTCTTAACTGTATAACCTTATCTGGGTATGTGTAAATGTGTGGTGCTCACCATGACTCTTTGTACAACATTAGAGAATTATATCTTGGGATTTGGATTTTTTTTTTTATCTCTGATACACTTTTACCAATGGAGTATCCTAGTCATGGATGTCTAAGGCGACAACATCTTAAGTCCACATACATTGAGAAGGGATCTCATAAAAAATATGAACTAATAAGCCTTTGAGGCTAATTTTCCTGAATCCTCTCATGTACCATGAACAGTTCACATATGATAAAAAAAAGCTAGAAGTCAAAACTCGTGTTAAGAGGAATTTATATCCCCCACTAATTTACATGGTTCAACATGCTAACAAGATAATACTACTAGTAGTTGGAAGAACCCTAATCTTGACAAACAATAACCAAATCTACTCGAGACATTTGTTATTTTTCATCATATGAGATGGGCTAGAATTTGTTTGCTGTGTTTATCAATATCTTTAGAACTCTTTTCAAGATTAAACCTTTATGCAGAAAATACTGCCAGATAGCTTTCCTACGAGCACAGGTACCTTTTCTACCACCGTGAAGCATTGAACCAGGTGAAAAGAAAGGACACAAATTTGAGTCCAAACCATAGTTGTAAAACAAGCAAATATGTAAATTTGAATAACAGAATTGAAATGCTTTGAGCCACATTTTACTTGAACACACCAGAATGGAGATGTAAATTTTATTTTGCATTTTAAATTGCATGATCACTTGCTATTATATTTAGCAACATAATACTGCAGATGCACTCTTGACACACTTCGCAATTAGCTTTTCAAATTACATTTTGACATGTTTAGAAATTACATGGACCAATTTTACAAAATTGTATTATTTAATATTCCTAATTATGACTCATGGAAATGACAAAAGTATAAACAAAAAACTGGAGTGAATCAATTTAACTTCTTAATCCCTGGGAACGATGGTCGAATAGATATAAGTGGATCGCCATATCCTACTGCCTCTGCACAAGATTTTAATTGTCATTTACAACAAATTTTTATCTTATCCATTTCACAATTATTAAACAAAAACATATGGGAAACATTATTTTCTGAACACAACTGTGAATCCAGGATGAACTTTACCATTATTTGTCTTCAATATGCTTACTACCTCCCCAGCTACTTTACTCTGCCAAATATATTATTATACGGCTAAGCAATTAAAATTTATAACAAACTGTCCTTAGAATTGATTTTCTAGATTTCTCAGAATGATCAATTAAGTGGCAAAATTATGTATAATTTGGGTACCAAAAAAATACACCTCAACTGGTGTCTGACTGCCCAGCTGTTCAACACAGCAAACCACTTGCCCGGCTTTGATCGTTTGTCCCTGCCAAAAATATCCCAATCCTCACTAAGATTAAAAAACTAATACAAACTTTCAAAAGCTAGGACAGGCAAATTAATTGTAGCAACCAGGACAGGTAAGTTAATTTCAAAACACAATTTCCATGTTAAAACTTAAAACACATGGTGCATTCTCTAAGGCAGACATATTAAAAAGTCAACCAAGCTTGTAAATTCCAGTTAGTACCATCAAACAGGCATGAAATTCAGGTTCATTTATTACTAGGAATACAATATAAATCCATTTGCTTTTAGCAACCAAGGATGCTCAATGCAAAATAGATGCCATGCATGTATTAAAGTTAAAAACCTCTAACAATTCAAACATATAATACTATATTAGAGTGACCAAGAAGTAATTGTGCAAGCCATGAAACTCAGTTGCAAGGAAATGCATTCGGTATCTGATACAGTACAGTATCAGTTACAAATACAGCTAATTTTCAACACAGTATGGATATGGATGGAAAGAGGAAGTAAATTATAATAAAATTAATAATCATTACAAATTATATTATAAACATATTTATAAATTAAATTATAACTTAAGTTAAAAAAAATTTTATTAACAATTCAAGTTTAGCTAAATTATAAATAAATTTAAATAAAACATACAATAATTATTTTGATATATAAAAAATTATAAACTATATCTTATCAATACCTAAGTTTGCTAAAACATGCATAAAAATATCAAATCTTCATCCTATATTTTAAGAATACAATACTATTTTTGTTGACCAGGTAAGTTAAAAAGGGGCCTCAAATCCCACCAATTAAATACACAAAATAAAATAGTCTTACCCCAAGGAAGCATAAAGACAGTTAAAATGCTTAAAAGATATTATGCATCTATAGACAGGCATACATACATACATAGAATAAAGATTGTTTAATGAAGAGTAAGATTATAAAAAATGAGCTCTTGAGAAAGACAAAACTATGCAGATTAAATGATAATTTTAACAGCTTTTAGTACAGCAAGTTGTGTGCTTGCTGCAATGAGACATTACACTAAGAAAGGCAGGAGCATTTGTATTGTCATTCTGATCTTTTACAATGTAAATAGCATTGCTTTGTCAAGACAAAAGGCATAACAAACTATATTTTATATGTGACTTCAAAGCAGTGTGATACAAAATCTATCAATAGTTAATACTACCCATCATCGTAGAACTAGAAATACTTAAGAAACTTTAACAGGACTTGTCATCTTCACAATACTACTCAGCCTGGATCACAAAAATAAGGAATCACATGCTCAAAAGCCGGTTTCCAGACTTGGACTGCAAGGGAGAAAGATGGAGCAAAGAGTCAAAACATAGCTGCTAACTAGCCTACTCTTCTCACCAAGCTTGATAGCTTACATGCTTTGCATATATAGATATAAGGTACTTTCACTCAACAAATATCAGACCAGAGATTACAAGGCACTCCAAAAATGCAGCATCAGATCCCAATTATACTTTTCTTCGCCCTAGACCTCCCGACTTGAAACAACACCCTGAGGCTCCTTTCAATCAAGTTCCAGATCTGCCAAAACTAATTCTAAATCAGGTTCATCATCTGTTATGTGAGCATATGTTTTGGGGTCTATCTTCAGCTTGGCAAATAGAACATCCAATTTCCTGCCTTGAATCATAGCATTCTTTGCCTTGGCCTTTTGAAGTTTTCACATTTTTTCCATCATGCTCAATAAAACAAATTCTGAGTCCTGCATGTGTAAGAGCCACCTGCATGATAACTCTTGCCTTATCCTGATTTTCATCATGTTGGATTAAAATGTTTATTTGAGTTTGATTATGATATGATGTAATTGCAGGATGGATATATGCCTTGTTTGATTACATGTTCCTATTGGTTATTATATGTTGCTTCGGCTATCATCTCCATTATGAGATTTGATGCTTTGCCTAGAGTGTGCAGGAAATTTGCAGGTGTACGGACAATAAAGGGAATGTGAAGGACAACATCATGGATATCACTTAACCATCCCACCTTTCCTAGGCCCTATGGTTGTGTTGGTGACCTTGTGACTCTTGTGAGTATGTTCATTTTTTCAACCCATCCTATTCGGTTGCAAATGAAAGAATGTTCCTTGTGTTTTATTCAGTTTGACACTAATAAGGCATATACTCATGTACATAGGGAGGAAAGGTCACAGATGGATTATAAGGCTGTAAAATGTATATTCAGTGGTTATAGTATTAGTGTGAAAGGGTATGAGCTTTGGGATCTAGTGGCCAAAAGAATTCTCTATAATTGGAATGTGACTTTCAAAAAGGTCTAACCTTCCACTATAGTTGAAAAGGCAAAAGAGGATGGGAAGCTAGTTGTGCAACTACAGCCAAAGATTGAGAAGGCTACACTAAATGCTAAACCAAAGGTTTAGGTTGGATGAGATGAGGATAGTATAGAGAATTCAAAGAGTTCAAAAGAAGTAGAACCTCTACATCATCTCTTGAGGAAGTCCACTTGGTAGAGGAGGAAACCAAAAAGGTATAGCCAACCTAATTTGAGACATATATTAGCTTTGTCGAATAACACTGATGAGCCTAGAACAATTAAAGAGGCATGGAAATAAATAATTGCGAGTCTTAAAAATCAGCCATGGATGAGGAGATGGCTACATTGAGGAAGAACGATACACGAGACTTGGTTCAATTGCCTAAATGATAGAAACACATTGGTTGCAAGTCGGTGTTCAAATAGAAGTTGGGCTTTGATGGTAAGATTGAGAAGTATAAGGCACAGTCCATTGCCAAAGGTTATTCCAAGGTTGCAGGAATAGATTTCAGTGAGATTTTCTCCTATTTACAAAGTTGGCATCTATCATAATGCTAATAGTTTGTGTTGTTGCTTTTGATCTTGAGGTTAAATAGATGGATGTAAAGAAAACTTTCTTGCATGGTGATTTAGAGGAAGACATCTACATGTCACATACAAAGCACTACATTGAGAAGGGTAAGGAAAACTTGGTTTGTTGGTTAAAGAAATCCCTCTATTGTTTAAAGTAGTCTTGTAGAATGCGGTATAATTTTTTTGATTCATATGTTTTGGGGTTGGGTTTTATTTGGTTTAAGTCAAATAAAAAAAATAATGATCATTTTATCATTATCACTTTGTATGTTGATAAAATATTGTTATTTGGTAATGATAAGGAAATCATTAGGGACTTGAAATCTATCATTAGGGACTTGAAATCTCAACTTTCATTATAGTTTCAAATGAAGAACTTATGGTGTAATGTCCCTTGCCCCGTTGAGCAAGATTTTTGCGATTTTGCCAGTTTGACAATGCAAACATTTTGTCAAACATTTTGCTTTCTTGGTGATCTGAGTTGCTTTCAACGTGTATTTAGATAGAAATTGTATGAATAAAATTCATCACATGAAGTACTTCTATATTATCAGTGATTTAGCATTTACATTTATCCTTTGCATCATAAGAGTAAATGGAAGTCACAACAGCAAAAGTTTACTGAGCTCTGATATTCAAATTCTAGGTTGACATAATCAACAACATATATCAGATATTCATTACCATATGTGGCATTGAATTGCAAGAATTCTGGAAGTATAAGAGCACCTTGTGAGTCGATCTAGTTAGCAAGAAAAATCTTAGGTTGCTGAAGATTGGTGCTCAACTTAATATCTCATGTCCTTCAAAGAATGCCCACCAAACTCCACACATACGAGGAGATGAATCGCTGCCAGCAAGAAAGGCAGAGATAGAGACTCCATAGCTCACGACCTCTTTAATTTCTCACGCCCGGTTGCAATACACTCACAATTGGTGGCATAAGGAAAAACCTGATACAAACTCTTTGACTGATTTTGGCCTCTTCATATGGATTTCCAGTCTGGACAAAAACAGCATATCCTCTATGGATGTGACATTGCTGGCTGGCAATATTGCCAAGGTGGCGGTGAAGTCAAATAAGACCCGATAAGGTTTTAATACTGTTGAACTTCATATGAACCAATGCCCATCATAAACAGTGGCTGAGTTATTAATGATTATTGCTTCCTTTAGATAGGCGATAGGTGATCTCCAACCACTATTTGGAATAGTAAAAACAAGCATACACATAGGACCCAATAGCTTCCCTTGATTGTGATGGCTCTCAAAGTGGGTCCACTTCTTGTTTGACCAAACCAATAAAAGAGAGTCTTCGTGAATAAATGCAGGTCTTCAATAAAAGCGAGTAAGGATCATGAAGTGTTGCAGTCAAAGATTGAAGACTAAAATATCCCACGATTGTTGTAGTCTCCACATCACACTTCAAGAGACTCCCAAACTCATACGCAGCCTTAGTAACAAGATGCTACAGCTCCATAAAAAAATATGAGGTGCTATTGTAGCTGGCCACAGCTACATGGCAAAATGATACGCCCAATATAAAATGTATTGCAACTCCCAATACAAGATTATCTTCCCAAATATAAATCTGTCTGTGACCCCAAAATAGAGAATTGTACGACTAATATGAAGATATAAGACATTATAATCAAGCCTTTATATCATAAATTTGTTTTTGAAGGAGACTTTACCAATTTCGAAACCAATCATCGAAGCACAAATGCGAGAAACCTAGATGATTTCTCTTGCTACTAGCTATGGAGGAATCTTTCACCATCGAAACCAATACACCCGTAGGAATTCCAACCTAGGGTTTCAGACTCCAAAGAGCTCCACCAAAATGCCAAATAAAATAATAAACCAACATATCCAAAATGAGCACTCACAACCCCTTTTATTTCTATCCAAGGAAATTTACGTAAACCTTTTCAAATTTCCTACCAAAACATTAAACTCCCTTTTTAATAAAGTGGCATTATAAAATAATTTTAAATATTTTCTTCCCGTCACTTTATAATAACACATTAATCTAATAATTTAATATTACCCTTTTTAAATGTACTTTTTGCCATGTAATATCAAATCATTAAATTAATGTTTGTTTGGCGAGTCAAAAAACGAGGACATTATAGTCCTCCCTTCCCAAAGATTCACACCTGTACACCATGGCTAAATACTAAGATCCCAGATGAGCTTGTAGAATGCTCCACTATATTTCCTTTGCATCAGCTAGATAAAAGTGAACTCAGCAACTTTGTTAATCACTATCAAAATATGAAGCAATCTACCAAGCATAGAAATTTTTGGATCCCATAGCCAAATTGGAAGCCCATCATTTTCAATACCTGCTGACTTCCGTTGTGCCACTCTGATAGCCATTGGAATCCAAATGAGCCAAGTCTTTGATCCTTGTTTTCGTATGCAACCATCTGGTGGAAACAAAATAGGAGACCTGCAAGATTTGAATTCATCTTCTGAAGATGGAAGCACATCATACCAGAGTGAAATGTGTAATCTTTTATCCAACCCACTTTTATGTGTCACTAGAAACATGGTCAAATCATACATATGTGGGTTGAAGGAAAATTGGCGAGCATACCTCTCCATGAAATCAAGGTGAAATTCACTCGCTTGCGCCAATGGAATATTAGAATAGTCACTTGGGTTCCATATTTCACCACTACCATTGCATGCACCAAGAGTTGTCTCACAACTTAGATCATGAAGAGCAAATTTCGCATTAGCTCTCTAAACCTTCTCTACAAATTTGATGGCAAGGTCTCTGTCTGAAAGAAAATGGAGGTAATCTGATTTCATTACCTCTAAAGCATGTTTGATAGTCCGCAGATTTGGTATAGCAACTCCAACCATTAACCCTTTATGCCTTTCCTCTAGTTGAGTTGACCAAAGGAGGTATTCAATGAACTTGTGCATGCTATCAAAGTGAGTTAAAGTTTGGACTACTTTATCTTCAGTGACTTTCAGCTGATCCTTCAACTCATGTGACTCATTAGGCCAATGATCACAATAAGTTGCATAAAATAAATTTTCTACTTTGCTTTCATGAGTAGGAAACATATCATCATTGATATTTGTTTTTCCATTAGTTGATGCCCTGCAATCCCCAAGAAAAAATGATTGGATAGCATTATGAACTATCATATTGTCCTTAGAAGAATCTATCTCCTCATAGGGCTTATTAATAACAATCTCTACATCGCCGTATAACCAAGGCATTATTATTCTAATCATCAAGTCAGTGTACTTACTTCGGTAATATTAGGATCAAGATTACTTGAGAAAGAAAAATGCAAACACAAGCAGCAAATACCCTGGGAAAACCCTCCTCCTGAGGGAGAAAAACCCAGCCAATAATATCTCTTATATTATTGAAATGTCAACACAAATGTCTCCTTTACAAAGGCCAATATGAAGGCCAACACACAGCACCACAGTCTGCTGCAAATACAGAATTGAATGATACAATCTAACAATAGTTATCTCAGACTTCTACACAAATCTCAGTCTTCTCTTTTGAATGAACTTGCATATGAAGAACCTCGAACTGCTAATCAATCAACAGCTGATAGCACTGCACATAAGAAGAACTTGCACAGCTCCTCTGATAAATTCACACTTGATACTCAAATGAACTGAATGCTGAATGAATGTATATACAATGTGACTCTCCAAACATAGCAAGTTGCATGTCAGTTACCTCTGCATGTCAGACTGTGTGTCAGATACCTCTGTATGTCAGTTACAATTTGCATGTTGACCACATTGAAAGAGACAATTTTCAGCTGTCATAGCCATTTTTAGATTTTACCAAATGAAGTAAATGAGACAGCTGGAAGAATACGACTGACGCTGCCATAAACATTAACACTCCCTCTCAGCTAGGGAGGATACTTCCAGCTGCACAAGACAAATCACCTCATCGTGATGTAGTCATCTCATCATGGCGTCCACCATGGCTACTCCAAGAGAATGGAACAAGGGCTTTCACCTCAAATTTCTCTCGCAGAGAAAGATGCATTAACAAGGGCTTGCACCTCAAATCTCTCTCGCAGAGAGAAATGCGTTAACAAGGGCTTGCACCTCAAATCTCTCTCGTAGAGAGAAATGCGTTAACAAGGGCTTGCACCTCAAATCTCTCTCACAGAGAGAAATGCGTTAAACAAGGGCTTTCACCTCAAATTCCCCCGTCTTAGAGGAAAATGCATTAACACAGATCTTCATGATGATGAAACTCCCTCTAAAGCTCCAAGTACTTGCATTAGCCTTCTGACCTCCTCGTCCAAGGTTGCCTTTGATGAATAGTCAAACTCCCTCTGAATGCAAATTCCTCCTCTTTGAAGAAACTAATCTCAAGACAACTTGAATAGGTTCTTCCTCTTCGAGAGATGTCTTTAGTCATCAACTCAGTCCCATGGCTGCAAGCTAAAACTCCATGCTCAATCATTTCTCCATGACATGACTTCTTCCTCATAGGATGCCTCAAGCTCTTCCTCTTTAAGCAATCTCTCATCAACCTCTTGCTCCTCGATCCATCCTGGAAGCATTTTAGAGAGAGATTACTAATAGTTCATAGAACTAAACTATCCCGAAGAGAAATACAAATGCTAGAAGCATACATCATTCACTATCTCAATGTTATAGCATGAATTAATCTACATCATTATTCAAAGGCACAAACATAAGATACTTATCTCTTTGTGTTGGTACACTAATGAGCTAGACCTGTAGCTGTCTCATCTTCGCCACCTTCACTCGATCTCGCCCTCAAGGAAAGTGGGAACATGAAATGACCATTTATAAAAGATTGAAAACTCCATTTAAATCTTGAGATCACATTAAGAATCAACGCACTCATGGATAAACTTGGCCTTTCGCTTCCCAAGCTTGTAAACAAAGATTGCAGCTTCAAGAAAAACTTTCATACCGCACTGCAGAAGATAAGCCAACACAAATAGCATTGACTCCATCACTTTCTCTCCATGGCACTTGCACACATAGACTCAACAGCTTTTCCCATGCCTCCTAAACATGTCTAAGATTTACAAACTCAAAAAAAAGCTTTCAAAACTCCACTATGCCACAAGAGACTGTGTTCCTGTTAGACCAAATCTGATCGGATCTTTTTGTAGACCTGCTCTGATACCATGTTAATGTTAGGATCAGATTTAACAAAAAAACAGAAAATGCAACACAAACACAGCAAATACCCTGGGAAAACCCTCCTCCTGAGGGACAAAAACCCAGCCAATAATATCTCTTATAT
>VDFB02176534.1:0-15022 GCA_007258455.2 Sequoia sempervirens
AAAAACAAAGTTAACTGAATAATTTTTTATTTTTTATTTTTCTAATTGTTTACACATGTTATAAAGTTTCCAAGACGTTGTTACATAAACTTAATAAATAAACTCAACACATTGATCATCAACAAAAGTACAAATTTGATTTCATGTAAGATCCAATTTATAAAACTACATACAATCAAATATCCCAAATGTCCATTTTACATAAAGTGAGATTTCAAAGAATCTCCATACATCAAAGGTGGTACAATCAGTACACTCTTACATAAGAGATAATTTACAAAACATATAGTGTTCATCTAACATCTGATGCAATATCCATGAACAAGCTCCGCATCAACAGTCACGAAAAAAGTAGTAACTGGAAATTGCTGCAAGCTTAGGATCAATTGCAAGAAAGTTCAAATAAAGGTGTAGCACGGTTACCTCCCAACCACGTGGAACCCAAAGGTCCACTCCCTCCGTGCTAGGAGATACTGACAGGTCCACAAACAATGCAGACAGAACATCACGTTTACGGGGTTTACAATACACAATACGACATAACGTTTACAAATCAAAATAGATAAAATCTCAGTATCAAGTTACATTAAATTGAAATCTCAACAAAAGGAAACACCATCATGATATAGACTAAGAGAGTGTCATCACATTGTCGGGATAGGTTACCCTGGTGAATCTTCCTAGACTACCGGCCCTCACCAAGAGTTACCCTGGTAGCCTCTACCGATTCTCGGCCCCTATGCAGACTAATGCGGTGTCGTTACATCTTTCAAGAGGACAAGATGGCGACTTGCCATTCCAGGCCTTCTCAGCCTTTTCTCAACCTAAACGAGCGTTAAGAAGTAGGCAAGGCATACCATTATCTGATTTAGTGTTTAGAACTACCCAACCCCTAATATATTAGTTAGGTTATCACTTAATTAACACACCTACGTTAGGTTACCCAGATAATCACTATAGGATTTTGGCCCCTAACGCAAGCCACTCTCTCTATAACATGACTCAACATGAGAATCTAGGGGTAGCTATCAAGCACAAAAAAATATATGATACCACAAAGGTTTAAATCATTCACTTGAGACAAAACAAATTCTCTAAAATGTCTCATTTGGCAATAACAACAAAAAGTGTAAAGCTATACCCCAAATTTAAGATCACCATAATTGAACAATATAATTAATAGGTAATACACCTATCAACACTATTTTCATTACCCTAGTCTCTAAGAAGAACAAAACAAACTCAATTACATTACATATCTACCAATTGATAATTACATATCAACAACTTCTTAACAAGAGTACTTTCACTGTTATTACATGCAGAAGTAGATTAATTATAAGTTAAGTGATAGTTTCCAAACATAAGAAATCATTACTTAACAAGAATAATTGACCATTTTTCACCACTATTTATGATTTAAGTCTAACTAACTGATGTTATAATTTGATTATACTTGCGAACATAGTATTCTACTATACTAGTAGTTTGTAATCAAACATACTAGAGGTATTCTGCGTAATCAAGAAACAATAATCCGCCATGCATCAATATTCAAAATATAGTTTTCGTTACATTTTGTAACTGTAGTCTAATATTTCTTCCGTTTGCATGTAGAATTGAATATATACTCATAATAACAAAATATTCTAAGTTAGACAGTTGACAGAGAGAAATAGCGATAGCGCTGATCTTGCAAGTCATATATTTCAAAAAGAAAAGATTACGGAATATCTAATAAATTTATAGTTTGAGTTAGCATTAGACATTTTTGCCACTATCTTTCTGCCGCATTGGTGCAAAGCATTAAGTAGACTCTAAAACTAAAGAGCTTAAATTACGTTTTAACTAGATGAGAAGGAGATTACGCAGGTCATTATAGTACATGGTTGCGGACACAACAAACTAGGAACAGGTGATGGAGTTTAAGGAATATGATGCCTAAATGGAGTCTCTTCACTCAAAAGATAAAAGATAGCGTACCAATTTAAGCAAGAAAGATAATGATAATTAGGTACAACCTAAGGAAAAAATAAAAACTCCAGAGAATAAACTTTTACCTCTGCCATCAGCGTTGGTAAAGAGAAATGACATGATGCAAAGAGGAGTTATCATACTATAGTCTTGGTTGTAAATCAATCCTCAAATCAAAGATTATATAACAAATAATATATGAAGAGGTCTGTGCATAATTCAAATAAATAATTTGTTTTATAACTGATAGAGATTAATCAACTTGTGACAGTAAATAAAGGTATTAGGAAACAAGATAAGAACTAAAGAATTGTTTTATACCTAGGTACCTAAAATTGGCAGGAATTGAGCAATATAATGATATAATCTTCCATATTCCTATGCGCACCTTTCATAGATATATATTTGGAGATATATTATTTAAGAATATAAAATAATTAACTAAAGTAATCTTAGTAACAATTAAACACTCTTCTAAATACAGAAAGTTGTATTTCTCAGCACAAAATACCATAATACTAAAATTTAAACTACAACTAATAAATGTCCAGATCAGAAAATTGTTTAAATCTTATCCCAAATATAAAGAATAATCTTCAACCCTTTCTTAAAATTTCAATTTCATGCAATTACAATCATCTTACACCCAATTTAAGGATGTTTCTAGATCTGGAATAATCATATTTATAGTATATTTAAACTCTTTCCTATTTTAATATTCAAATACAATTCTAATTTTGTTTCTTTGTTGTTTGTGCAGGTTTAGCAAAACAATTTCCTTTCAAATCAATGATTCCTACAATAAATTTCCAGAATTCTAAACACAAAAATTCAAAGGAAAGGGGAGACACCTTTAGCTTAGAAAGCTGGCTAAAGTAGTCCTTTAAGAAAACTTTTGTCAACCCCTCAAGTCAAATCCATGATTTCAATGAACAATTTTCTATGAACTCTGACTTCAAAATTAACTTTAAAACAAAATCCTAAGAAAAACTCTTAAAGAGCAATTTATTTATGCTGAGAATTTTGCTAAAAGCTCTTTGCCGAAGTAAAATTCTTCGTGAATGCTTATACAATCCCAATTTTCCAAAAAATATAAATTCATGTTTGATCAAGATTTGAGATCATTCAATTTTAAAGCGATAGTTTCATTTTGCATTTACCAAATAACTCATTCAGTTCAACTCATTCTTAAAATATCATAACAAACCTTTAACAGACAATTAGAGATTCGTAACTCGTCGAAAATATCTTGTTTTAAAAATATCTATTTCACACAATTCAATTTGCACAATTAAAACAACAATAATATTATTTTAATTAAAACATTGCAAAGAATTAACTTTCACTGATAAATTCAACAACATATTTAATTTAACTTAATAAATTAAATCACAAACGTTGGCATAAACATTAATAAACATTTAATAAAATCTATATTAAATACGCAAACACAAAACAATTTATATTTAAACATGACAAGACAAACTGGGCTATACGGGGTAACACAGAGATACTCGTCCAAAAACGAATGATGGTTTAAAAGGACCTGTCAATACCTCCAACAACATATTTATAATGAATTAGGGTACACTCAGACCTGACAAGCAGGTGGAGTTGTTACCCGGTACCTGTGTCTGTAGGAAAACATCAAGGTTAAAACATGTATATATAATCTCATGTTAGAAAACACACCGTGAATAAGAATTGCAGCGTAGCAGGGTACTCACGAATGAGTAATGCTACACTATCTTATCCACCGACACAAACGAGCAAGATCAATCATATAAAATCATATCAACATGATAACATAAGCAATAATTATAACCAATAAGCCATATCATGAATGAATCTATCAAGTATCATCGAACCAACATAACCAAATAACCAGGATGTCAATGTATCATCTGCAAAATCAAAACAACATAGTATCTAGAATCAACTAAGCATCTAACAAGCGAGAATCAAACTAAATAGTATGTCTAAGCTGGAGAGGGACACTATAGACCCTAGTGGAGTTGATTAGGCCTAAATTACAAAGCAACATATCTTTAAACTTCTCACATGCCCTTGAAACCTTGGGGCAGCATTTCCTATGCCCTCAAACCTTTGAAACCATATTTTTTTCCTAGGGTTAACCCTTCCAACATATCAAACCACAAAACCCTCAATTTCATGCCAAACCAAGAGGGTTTATTCAAAATCCCACTTGCACAACCTCCCATATCATGCCACTGACTCAAACATGTGTATTCCAACCCCTATGTGCTTAAAAGTTGAAAAAAACTCCACACTCTCATTGATTTTCACAAACCCTAGGCTGAGGGCTCCATTTTCATGTGTTTTCTTTAACAAAAATCAATAAGACAGCAGACTTATCTCATTTTTTCCTTCCCCATAACTCTAATAATGCAACATAAAACTTAATTAGACTCCCTAGGGCCCATTACACTAGTTACAATAGATACAATCGGTGTAAGGGCCCTTTAAGAAATGTTTTTTATCACAAAACCCTCAACAGGGTGCTCTTGTCCTGTCACAAGAAAACAATGATTTATTCAACTTGAATCTTTATTAAATTCTTTCAAACCTGATGCAAAATAAGGCTAACATAGTCCTCCATGAGAAATGAAAGATTGCATAGCAAATGTCAGTCTATACAACTCGTACAGGTCTGCAAAATGTGAAAGAAACACAAAAAAATGAACACTCATAATTTTCTTATTGCCAATACCTTAAACTTTGATCCAAAATTACAAATGGTGTCCTTATTCCTTTTTAAAGGCTTCTCCTCTTCAAACAATGACCAAATTCCCTCCCAATGGAAATTTAAACCACTTATGACCATTGGAGATCACAATTTCATCTTTTACACAGTTTAATAACATCATTACATGCTTTTCAATGTTTTCTCTTTTTGACCCTTTTAATCACCTAACCTATTACAATGGGTCTAATGAGACCTTATCACCTAAAAACCACGTCTTATTCAAGAAAACAATATACTACCACCCTTGACACCACCTTGACAACTTTGCCACTCTTTTCCATTTGATTTACAATCATTACAAAATGAATACATAAGCCCCTCAATGTTGACCAAGTACCATAGAATGGTCACTTAGGACCTTATTTGAACTCATGGACTCAACGCAAACACCCTACCACACACACTTCATATCAAACTCTTCATGTAAAATAGAGAGAATGTTGGTGCTCCTGCACCAAGCCCAAACATCCAAATGGCCTACCATGCCTTTGTAAACCTTATATCACATCAAACTCCTAATAACATTGAAACAACCAAGTTCTAACCTTCTTCCAAACTATTGCTTTAATCTACTACTCCAAGCTATGCCTCCTAGGCCTAAATTCATGCGTTTTCCACAGGGGCAAGATGGAAATTTCCACCAAATGTCTTTTCCACCCATTGTATTCTATTGTAACTCAGTGTAATGGCATAATTAGGTGTAGGGAGAATGTGTGCATGATTTCAAGAGTAGGGGTGGCCATTTCGGGGTTTGGACATGATGCCTAGTTGTCAAGAATGTGTGTTTTGAGTGAAATTTGGAGGTTAAGAGTAGGTAGTGATGGAAAACACTTGGTGAAGCACTTTCTAAGAGTTAATTAAGAAAGGGAAGACATATTTGAAGGTTTTGAAGGCATTCAAATGGTGATGAGAGGTCTGGAGGTGAATTTTTCAATAAACCCCCTTTGAAACTTGTCAAAAGTGAGGGTTTTGAGTTTTGGAGTGTTGGTGAGTGTTTCATTGGAAGATGATTGTTGATTTAGTGCTTATGTACCCTGCTCATGACTGTCCAATGGTGTTTTGTATCTAGAAGGAAGATTAAAGGGTATTTGGTTGGTTGAGAGTTTGCCACCCTACTTTGCATCACTTTGGCATGTTTATCAACATAAAACTATGATATTTTTTGTATTTCAATATGTAATGATAATGCAATATGAAATATGTAGTGTAAGACAATGAAATATATGTGTATTTAAACTTTAAAGTTAAAATGATAAACTTTACCATTGTTCTTGCTTCAAAGTTTTTTAAACTATATAATTTAACCATAATATAACTAAGCAATATATGATATAATTTAACCATTATTCATTATTTTTTATTGTCAAATATATAATATAACCATTTTTTTATATGATATTGTACATTGATATTTAACCATTGTTGAAGATTAAATTTTTGAACAATTTAAACATGCACATGACGAACAAATTATTTCGATTCTCAACTTCTATATATGAAATTATCCAATAATCAAGTGAATGTCCATATACAAATATGGAATCAATGCCAACTCAAACAAAGTTTTACAAAGTGTGGCATATGCCATCTCGATATCTATTCATAATATACATGCCAAAATGTCTATCTCATTCTAAACTACCGGTGGATCATCAAAATAGAGCCTCTTTCAAGCACTCTTTGGCTATGAAGGTAATTGCACAAGAAAAAATCAAACCACAGTTGAGATTAGTTATATTATTGTTAGAACACCAAATTTGCACCCTGTTTGCTAAGATTTTTAAAGAACTTAACATATTTGGACCAACATGGGAATGCTTTTAGGTTGTGGGTGACCTATTTGAAAGCAGACCTCTAGTGATAAGGGTTGGCTTCCCCTTTTTGATGCCACCTAAATACTGTTAAACTCTGAGATAAGGGTAATAAATTGCATAAAATAAACCTAATACAAAAAGAAACTAAGGTGATACACCAAAAACCTAGACCTGCTAACAACCTTGCACATTCAAATCAATATTTAAAATCCAACTCACACTACTCCCTATCCAATATAGTTCACATCAATAATTTATAAATAGGTTTGTAACAATGTTTTCAAAAGAAAAAAATAGGCTTCGCAATCAATAACACCATTAAACAACATAGTTTATAACCTATAAACATGCATTTTTTGTCAAATGGATGCATGAAACATGAGACAAGTTTGTAAGGAAAATGAATTTTCACAAAATAGATTGATCAACCATTAATGACACACCATAAAACATGAAGGGAGAAGGTAAAATACTCCAATCTATTAATTCAAAGTGCTTACTGTATAATAGGCCTATCTAAGTTACAACGCAGCTCCATGAAAAACAACTCCAAGAAAAGCAAGATATCCTTCAGCTGGAAAAAGAAAAAACTCCCTAAAATGTTCAAAATGAACATACTTAACCAACACCCATGAAAACTCCCACACCAACGTTTCTAGAAGATTTTGCTTAGATAAAACAAAAATGGCCCCAAAAGAACCTTCTAGAAGTCTCTAAAATGTCCTCTACATGGAGAAAAAACAAGTTAAGTCAATAGCCATCCCAGAAGTGTGACAAAAATGCCTCCAACTAGCCTCCCCTTTCACCAAAATCAGTCCAAACAACATCTCACACTTCCCACACCTTTGCAAATCATCATTGGTCCTATTACAACATTTGACCATATCCCCATCATGCAATATGTGTGTTTTTGAAAACACATGGCCTTTTAAATCATTAAATATAGTGATTTTGTTAAGTGATTCATAAAAACATCACTTAACAAATCACTTTACAATTAAGCTCAATTTAAAGGGCCCCACCATTTAAAATGTATAACAATTTGCAGCAACTAAAGTGATTTTAAATCACTTACATGATATTCCAAACATTGAAAGTCATTGCAAAATGATATCTAGAAGTTTACACAAAGCCTCCAAGGTATGACCACCAACTTACCATATTCTGCATTTTTCCCACACATGTCATATTCATTGGTTTGTAAAGGAATATAGTGATTAATAGCACTTGGCTAATATGGCCAACCTCCAAGACTCTTGGAAAGCATATTCCACCTTGCATTGGACAATTACAAAGAATCACATAAGGGTCACATGTAAAATGCATTGTTATACAATCCCTCTTGTATGTTGGAAAACACCTAGCAATGATTAGAAGGGGAACAACCCTAAGGCATAAAATTCCTAAGTGCTAACACATGAGGTAATGTGGAGACTTAGCAAAGTTCAAAATAAAATGGAAAGTTGAAAGGAAACGAATGCCTAAGGGAAGATAAAGGTTTCGGCCTCCCCACATTTTTCACATGAGTTTGATTTTTTTTTAAAGAAAGGGATAAAAATCCCATTGAAATGTCAAAAAGGTAGAAGTCAAAACCTAATGATAAAACAACAAAATGATGAAAAACATCATCATTTGGTCTTTGGAAGAATCTGGAAACTTGGTTTGTCGCCATGAGGGTTTGAGAAAATACAGAAAGATGATGAAGATCTCACTAGTTCTCAATCGATTTTTGACATTTTTTTGCATAAAAGCACCATGGAAACTTAGGTAATTATTTTACTTGGCATGAACCCTGCAAATTTTTTTATATGGAGGCCATTTTTGGGCTCAGAGGCAGCATCTTGTAGCATTTTTTGGGCCTTTTTCCTGACCATATTGCTCATTCATTTTGCTTTTGTTGTTATTTTTGTTGCAAGTAGCTACTAATGAGAAGTTCATGAAGCTTTGAGGAAGCTTTTAATGGAAAAACTTTGTGCATTCTAGCATTCAAGCTTAGGTAAGCTCCTAGCTGACCTGTATTCACCGTTTTTTGCTTTTGTATGAGAAAGAAAAGCTCGAATAGAAGATTAGAATGTCCTTCATTTTTCTTTCCACTTTCGTAACATTGTTTAGAAATGCTTCATTGTTGTAAACCTGTGCATTTTATGTTGTTTTATGGCCATATTAGCTCACTGGTCGCGGCCTTGAATAGGAGCAAGGTGTTATATGCATTGTTTTGCAAAACCCCTCTATATTCTCTTGATTTACTTCTTGTTCTTCACAAATATTGATAAATGTTAATAACCCAGATGGATTTTCTGGAATGTAGACAAGGAAGAATTAGTTGTGGCTCGACCTCCATTTTTCAATTGGGTTTTCTTGCATTCTCGACTTTTTTGCTTCATTTCTACATCTGAATGAAAAACCCCTTTTTGGGTCTCCTATAGATTTTATATTTGGTAAATCTGCAACTTGTTTGTATAAAACCCATGTGGGTCACTGGATTTTCTATAAAGATCTCAGATTTGTTGCAAAAGAATGATTATTTTTGCAAGTTTCACTTCACTTCTATAGAGAAAATAACAATGTTGCTCCATCTATTAAGACCCCAAGTGGGTTTTCCATATTTGCAGAAAAAATCAATTTCTTACCATGACCTATCATGACACACATGAATGCCTTTTCATTTTTTAGCTCATGTAGCATGTTTATCATATTGTTATTTTCTTTCACAGATTTGTAACAAACCCAGATGGGTAATGTTTTCAATTTGAAGAAACAACTTCCATATTTTGTGCAAAATGGGGAAATGTCATTGCACAATATGAGTACACTGGAAACCTCAATTTGTAGAAAAATGTGTCCTTTAGAAGGAATTTAATTGGATTTTCTATAATATGTTTCATTTATGTAGAATGTTTTTGAGAGAAAAACTCCAAAATGGGTTTGGTCACTGTGAATAATCTGCATTTCACTCACACATCCCACATCTCAGATTCCATAGGGATATATTGACCCAATGGCATAAATAGGCACCATGAAAAGCACAACAACAATTCATTTTGTTCTTCATCTCCCACTACTGGGTTGTTTTCTCCTTTTATGGTCATGAGAGCCTATATGTTTCTGTCATTTATTCTTATTGCATTTGTATGGCTGAAACATATGTGTAGCAATAACACCTGATCTTGCTATGTTTGGGAAACCCCTCACCAAAAGATGCCATGAATTCACCTTACCCAAAGCATACTTTAGGACCCCCACACATACAAACACAAAGATTGTCATTTGTTATCTTGCAGCAGTGTTACCTAAGATGGTGGTACTACCCCACCCTGGGGTATTTCTCTCTTCTTGCATCAGGGTACATCTGTCTTCCTTCATCACCATAAGTTGCTTCTACCTAGTTATTTTTCAAGACCTTAAGAAATGCATTGCAATAAAACTTTTTTGGTTGTTTCCATGCATTTCCCCCATGATGATGAATTTCTTGTTCTTTATGCATACCACATCCCTTGCTTATTCCATCTACAGGTTGTCACCTTGTACTTCAATGATTGACAAAGATTGAGAGCTAAAGCTCCTTTTCCTTACTTGAAATGCATAATACAATGTAACTCATTCTCATAATCGTGCACTTTCTCACCTTTCTTTTAGACCAGACTGTTGTACACTTTCATTGCATATGGGTGTGTTGTAGCATGAGGCCAACATGCATTGTTTCTATACATATTCATGAGAGTATTGCATTGTTGTCTTGTTTACCTTCTTAGGACTGCTCTGTAGCTTGTATAAGATCACATAAAGAGCATTTTTTTGGTGCAGTGTCGCTGTCCTTTAATGATGCATCAATAGCACTATATTTGATCTATCTTTGCTCATCAATCACTTATTGTTGAAAGCATGATTACTAATTCCTATGTTAACAATGATACCTCATGTGCTTATGGATTAAACTACTGCTCCAACCCTCATACAAGGTTATAATGCATAGAGCATACATCCAAAACAAAATAGCTATACTGACTTGTTACCAACATCTCTTTACAATGCACAATTTCTTTCTATCACCATGAAAGTCAAAGAGATTTTCAAAACAGAGTCTATGTCTCTTCCTCTTGCATTATAATGGCGACCTCCATTAGGTAAGTGTACAACTGGAAACCATCATTAATTTTCATTGAAAGTCCCTAGGCCCAAAACCCATATTCCACTACTATACGAGCACTGTGAAGACTTAATACTCTTTTTTCTACATGATGTTGTTTCTCCACAACTACTACCTTAGTATCATACTTACTTTGTTGATGCACTGCCCATTATTTATGCATTGAATTTTTGACTTACCTTGAAGCCCATTTGCTCCTGCCAATGCGCATGATTGTCCCATTAGAAATGATCACATCGTATGAGGGTTCCATTGTTGTCATAAACTTCTTATAATGACATATTCATGATATGCACATATCTATGTCAACTAGAGTTGATGTTTCTTGAATGTCTTTTCCTTTTGTGCTTTTCCTTCAAACATCATGCATTGAAGGTGATATGGCAACATTGCTTGTCTAATGTTTGATTGAGAAGGCCTTGAATTCAGCCTTGTGCAACTTCAAATTTCATTTTAGTTGTTGTCATGTTGACATACTTGTATCATGACCTTAATTCAACCATTGCTTTTGCTTCTATTATGTGTAATAAATACACATAGTTTCCTCATTTTAACTTTATTGGACAACCACCTGTCACATATGTGGGTGACCTAACAGCCCACCTTCCTATGTGATGTGTGACTTCCTCATAGGGTTACGGTGAGGGGGGCTTGAAAACAACTTGAAATGCTTCCTCATTGTTTAGAAGATGCATAATTGAACTTGATGCATCTATGAAGACACTTGATGTATTTCCAAAATCACCCCATTTTATAAAATGGATTAAGGGTCCACTTAAGTAGTTTGAAAGACATATCAACACAGTATGTTCCATCTTTTGAATATGATAATGAAGGTTGATCAACTGGTATGATTCCATATTGATTTAATGCATTGATAACAAATAAATTTTTGATCAAGTTGCTCAATTTCCTTTTCCTTCAAATCATGTTGAGCTCTACCCTTGTGGGAGCCACATTTAACCCACATGCTATCATTTGATCTGATAATGAAACAATTATCAAACTTGTCCTAAATTTGCACATGAAGCAAATGGTTAGAAAATAAATGCATATGTCGGATTTTTTTGTTTAATGAACTTATGGATCGGTTTAGACATGCATAGGTAGGTGTGTATGTAAGGATTGAATCTTTCATTGCTTGGAACTTTTCTCTAACATAAAGTCTTCTTCAGATGTAGGGTGAGGAGCACTACGGAGCTGGAAGGGACACAAGTGGTTTGAGGCAGCAACAAAGCATTCAAGCAACCTACAACCAGTCATTCTTAGGCAATGGTTGGCTCAATTATCATATGCACATTTCCTTTCTCTACTTATTCATGCATGAATTGTTTCATAGGTTCATTGAATAAGAGAGTTAGTCCCTTGGCTTGTGAGGGACATGTATATTTCAAGATTATCAATAAAAGACTACATTTGTATATCTATGATTCTCTTTCACATTTGTTGTAATGCAACATTGAAATGAAAAAAATGTAATCTACTTTATTTTGACAATCATTCCTTCACGCATAATGAAATTAGCAGTGTTATGGTTTATCTTTAAATGTTTAAAAAACAAGAAAAGAATTAAACACTAAGTTACTTGATTTCAGCTAAAAGCTAAAAATCAGGGAATATTTTTGGTGACATCTGCTAAATATTTTCCTAATAAACATGAGACCAACTTCGTAAATCTATCTATTGGGCACGGGGTCACTCGAAAAACCAACACCACTTGAAAACAACATTTCAGATTGTTGTAACTCATTAAACCAGCAATAAACACTTTGAAAATGAAGAGAAACCAACAATGAAAAATGAAAACTACCACCTAACTGTGCAAAACAATGCTTAGGGAAAAATTAGAAAACCTAACTAATGTACTTCAACACTTAGAGGAAACAAAATCTACTCTAATATGTACAAGAGTAGTTTTAGATCATACCTCAAAACAGAGTTTGAGGTGTATCCCATTGACTGGGATAGGCAGAGATTCTCCATCCATTGATGAAAGTTTAAAAGCATTGTGCTCTTTGCACTTCATAATGACAAATAGGCCACTCCACATGCTATCAAACTTGGTATGCTTTCCAAGCCTGCTCTTCAATTCATCCCATTTCAGAACAACATCTCCCTCTTTGAACACCCTGTGTGTTGCTCTTTTATCAAACACCTTCTTGGTTTGGAGTTGATGCAGCTCCATTTTTTTCATGGCTCTACCTCTGGTTTCATTCAGCTCCATGAGTTGTGCATATCGGACAACCATTGGGTCCTCCTCTTCAAACATTTCAAGCTGGTTCATTATATCAAGAGTTGGAAGCTCAACTGATAAAGGAAACCTTGCCTCTTTACCATATACCCATACATAAGGGGAGTTTCCAATGGACTTCTTTGGAGTTATCCTATCTACCCACAAGGTAGATTTTAACTTGTTATGCCAAGTTCTTTGGTTATCTTCCAAAATCCTTTTGATGATCCTGATCAGGTTTTTATTGGTTGACTCAACCAAACCATTACCTTGAGGGTAATAATTTGATGAGGTATTTAGATGGATGCCATTCCTTACAACCTAGTCACTTACTCTTAACCCAACAAACTCCAAAGCATTATTAGAAATGATTGACTCAAGTAACCCAAATCTGGTTACCAATTCATCATAAAAATTTAAAACAACGCTTTCATTAGCTTCTTTCAAAGCCACTACTTCAGTCCATTGTGTGAAATAATCAGTTACAATAATACCCACTTGTGATCTGCACTTGAAGGTGGGTTAATGGCACCTATAAAATCAATGCCCCACCTCATGAAGGTTTGTTCTAATTGAATAGGCTGCAATGGTAAAGCTGGCATCCTCTCTTTGCCTGCAAAAATGACACATTTTACACACTTCCTGGCCCGAGCATGGGCATCTTTAAACAAGTTTGGTCAATAATAGCCAGCTCTCATTATTTTCCATGCAGTTGTTCTTGGGGAAAAATGACCCCCTACAGTTCCATCATGGAACTCATGAAGTACTTTATCAACTTGATGTTGATTAATGCATCTCAAGAGGACACCATTAATGTCCTTTCTAAAAAGAATGTTGCCAATCAAAACATAAGGAATAGACTGCAGTCTGAAATACCTCTTTTTGGCTTTATCTAAACCTGGTGGACACTCACTATTTTCTAAAAAGTGAGTCATATCTTGCACCCAACCTGCATTTGTTGTAGCTGCATTTGCTTCAAACCCATTATCAACAACCAGAACTACCTTTGTTTTTGCATTTCCTTCATTTTCATCCTTTGTAACTAGCTGTTCACACAGCCTTTTACCCCTGAGAAGCTTTTTTATCTTGATGTCAACATCATACTCCATAACCTTTGTAATCCAACCTACCCTCTTATCATTTAGATCCCTGCTTAGCAAGATTTCCTTCACACTCAGGTGAGAAACCATTAAATGCACCTTGCTGTTAGAAATCGGGGGTTTGAACTTCTTCAAGCTTATGATAAAGCAAGTACATGTTTCTCTACAAAAGTATATCTTTATTCATACTCCTCTAATCGTTGGCTAAAAAAGGAAATTGGTTGTTCTAGGCCAGCATCATTCTGTTGTACCAGTATTGCAGGATATAAA
This sequence comes from Sequoia sempervirens, assembly GCA_007258455.2. NCBI lineage: Eukaryota > Viridiplantae > Streptophyta > Pinopsida > Cupressales > Cupressaceae > Sequoia > Sequoia sempervirens. The sequence continues at coordinate 14,303 of VDFB02176534.1, forward strand.
ATGAAATCTTTTAAGAAGTTCAGGTTTACCAAAGTAGGGGCTGTTGATAAAACCTCCTTTATGATTTCAAAATTGTGCTTGGTCTCTTTGCTCCTGCTGAAACTAACATTCTTTTTTAGCATTGTAGTTAGTGGTTTCAATAGACTGGCAATGTCAGGAATAAACCTTCTGACAAAATTGATTCTTCCAAGAAAACTCTACAGCCCCTTTATGGTTGGGCAATGGCAGATCCAAAATGGCACTTACTCTTTCTGGATCATTGGCGATCCCCTATTTTGACACAATATACACCTAAAAGCTTTCCTTCATGGACAACAAAGATACATTTCTTGGGGTTGAGGGATATACCATACTCCCTACACCTCTCAAATACTTGTTTCAGATGTGCAAGGTGTTCATCAACCTTCTTTGAAAACATAGTTACATCATCAAGGTAAATAAGTACTAGTTTGTGAATCCAACCTTTAAATGCCCTGTCCAATGCCCTTTGAAACATGGCACCAACATTGGATAGGCAAAAAGGAATCCTTTTATAAGCCATAGTACCCCATTTTGTGGTGAAGGCAGTTGTGTATTGTTCTTCTTTGACTAAAACTTGGTTATAACCTGATTAACCATCAAGTAATGAGAATATTTTTGAACCAGCTACAATTTGTAGAATCTGCTCCATTGAGGGAAATGGATAATGATCTTTTAATGAGGCTTTATTTAGGTCTCTAA
>VDFB02176535.1:0-23293 GCA_007258455.2 Sequoia sempervirens
ATCATATTATCATGTCAAAGCTCATGCATGTTTTTTGGAGCTAACATTGTGATGTATATTTCAAGCATTCAAGAATCAAATCAAGTGTCAAATCAAGAACCCAATCAAGCCCTTTAATGTAAGATCCAATCCTTGGAGTGATGTGTTGCACTTCAATCCTCTAAGGGTAGCCATTGAGGTTTTGGTACAACAACCGAATAACTATATGTATAAATATTTGCAAATATAATATTTTGGTATGTTTTGGAGATTAATATTAAACTTAGTGTTTTAGATCATTTAAATTATTATATTGTTTTATATATATATATAAAATAAAAGAATATTTTTATGTTTAATAATTTTTGAAAATAATTTAAATTATTTGAATTGTATTTAGATTAAAATTTTTAATTATTTTCTATATTAAATATTTTTTTTATAATTTTGATTTGATTGTGTATTTGTATTTATAGTTAATAATATTATTTTAAAAAATTTAATATTATCTTTTAAATTATATGTATGTCTTTTACAAATTTATATTTTTCTTTAAATTTATTTTTTATATTTAACAATCTTTTAAAAGAGGCATATTATTTGAATTGTGCTTGTATTTAATTTTTTAATTATTTTTATATTTAATATATTTTTTTATAATTTTGATTTGAATTGTGTTTATATTTACAGTTAATAATATTATTTAAAAAAATATTAATAGTGTCTTTAAATTATTTGTATTTATATGTTTACTACAAATTTATATTCATTTTTAAATCATTTTTATGTTTGACAAATATTTTAAAAGAGTCTTGAATATATTTTTTATAATTTTTCAATTTAAATTGTATTTAATGTCTATCTTTTTATATAATTTATTTATATGCTGACTAAAATATTACATTCCTAATTGATTATTTAAATGTTTAATAAAAAATAATTTAAATTTAGTCTTTACTAAATTGTTTCCATGAGCCTCAAGGTTTTATGTCATTCAATGACTTACTCTTTAAAAAAATTTCCAAAGAGGCTCTTGCTTCAAGAATATAGGTCAACAAATTTTTAAAAAAATATAACATAACAACATAGGTACTTGTCATTAGTTTTTCTTATACTATAAACATTTTTAACAAAATTCTTCTTTTCCTTTGATTTTTTTCATATCACAAATATTTTCAACAAAATTCTACACAAATGGGCATGATTTCCTCTAACTTTCTTTATATTGTGGGAATTTCCTTTCCTACAATTTTTTATTATACTAAAAATGTTTCCAAAAAAAATTGAGAGAAATGGATATAGTTTCTTTTACCTTTGTTTATATTGTGTATACTTCCAACAAAAAAGAAACAATTTTTAAGTATAAAAAACTAAAGGAATTTAAATCATCAAAAGATAATTTTTATTTTAATGTGAAGCATGGAGTCTATAAGATAAGCTAAATTTAAAAGAGCATTCAACTTGTATAAAATGTTCTATTGAGATAGTATGATATTAAGGTTATCACTCTCAAGGATTGCTACTTTAAGCTAGAGTAATAGAGATTGGAAAATATTTTCATCATTTAAACAAGGGTTGTAAAGATTAAGTTTACATCAATTAGAACATTATTAAACATATAAATAATTTAAATAAAGACACAAGCTCTTAAAATAATAATAATAATAACTTAAAGAGTAGTGTAAGCACTCAAAAGTAAATTAAAATAGTTTATAGAAACAATTTTATCTCATAAAAATTATTAAGAGTAGAAATCAATGGAATATGTAACTAAATTTAAATTATTTTTCAAAAAATATTAAAAATTTAAATAATCAATTAAGAATGTAATATTTTAGTCAACATATAAATAAATTATATAAAAAGATAGACATTAAATACAATTTAAATAAAAAATTATTAAAATTATTTTCAAGACTCTTTTAAAAGATTTGTCAAACATAAAAATTATTAGAAAAATAATATAAATTTGTAGTAAATGTACAAATACAAATAATTTAAAGGCACTATTAATATTTTTTTAAATAATATTATTAACTATAAATACAAACACAATTCAAATAAAAAATATAATAAATAATTAAAAAAATAAATACAAGTACAATTCAAATAATATGTCTCTTTTAAAAGATTGTTAAATATAAAAAAAATATTTAAAGAAAAATATAATTTTGTAAAAGATATATATATATATATATATATAATTTAAAAGATAATATTAACATTTTTAAAATAATATTATTAACTGTAAATACAAATATACATTCAAATCAAAATAAAGTAGCAATTGGAAGATATGAACTAGAAGTATAAGGAACGAGCAGATGAAAAGAGGAGACATAAGGAGTTCAAAGTTGGTGATGAAGTGATGGTGTATTTGAGAAAGGAATATTTCCAATTGGCACATACAATAAGCTAAATATGAGAAAGTTTGGACCTTGTAATATTTTGAAGCAATTTGATTCAGGAAATGCATATGAAGTAGAGTTACCGAATGGCATAGGTATATCACCTATATTCAACATTACAGATCTACATCAATACCATGAAGCAAAATTCAATGAAGACAATAAATAAAAATTGGAGAATCAGTTTCCTAAACAAAAATTAGATGAGATAGAAGAAATTTCGGATACCAGAGATGGGAGGAAAACATGTGGAAGATAGTACAAAGAATATCTTGTGAAATGGAAGGGAAAACCAGTGGAGGATTCTTCTTAGATTTCTCATGCTGAGGTAGATCGTATTGGTTTTCCTTTAGCACCAACAAATTGAGGGGATCACTTTTCAATCAACCCCAGATGTATGATGCAGGAGCATCCTTGGTTCTTGGAAATCCTGCATCAACCAAAAATATTTTCATTTCAATTTATTGTTGTTCAGTTCAAGTCAGCATTTCCTCATATTTTCTCACTGGACCCTACGGATCTATATTTGCATCATGGAAATGTTCATTTTCCTTATTCCAAGATTTCTGAATGATTGGATCTTTTTTCTAGCAAGTTAACGCTTCCAGATTAAGTGGTAGTTTCTAGAACAAAGCACTGAGCAGTTTATAGCCTAACGGCTAGACTTATCTCTTGTGGATCCTTCATGTAACTTGCAGATCCTTACAGTGTGTTTTGAATTGTTTCATGGAGTGTCCCCAACCTTAATTTAGGTCCAAACTTCATCCTATGCACCCGTCGAGGAGAAATTCAAATTTAAGGTCGGCCTATTCCATGTACACGTTATGTTTCCTTCATTGGAGATTGTAATGATCTTTGGCCGACATGGGTGATTCTAGATCTCAAGACATGATATAAATCATGTTGTAACCAATCATTAGAAAAGTATTCAAGTACAAAAGTAGCAAGTTATGTAAGATTTCAGCTCACATTAAGGAGCATATGGGATCATTGTATTTTGAGCATGTGAGCATGTTGTATCAAGGCTGCGAGCCCAATCTGTAAACCCAGATGTTGTCAGTTGTTTGTAATTGAAATTTGTGATAATCAGAATGTTTGAATTTGTATTTTCCTCCATATTATGTGTTGCTTCTATTGTGTGACTCTTGTTGCATGGTCCAGATTGTTCTCTTTGAGGACCCTCCTATCATGGTTGCACCATGTTGGAAGGTAAATTAATTGTGGTTGTCGACACAGACCTGTGGACCAAGCCACCTTCTATTGTCCATCATCCAAGCACCGATATCAGCCACCCATGTTTTACTCATGCTACATCCTCTCACCTATCTGTCATAAATATTTCAGCTAACTCTTGGCTATAGTAAGCCAACATTTAATATGTATTTTTCCTATAAATTGGAACTAATGAACAAGACTCTGCAAAGCTCAAATTTAGAGTTTTACTCTATATTGTGTTTATCCTTTGTTCCATATTTCATCATGGTATAAAATTTGTATGGTAGAAAATCTTGATGTTGTGTTGAGATTAATGTAAGTTTGTTGATTGCAGCAACAGTTAAGACAGGAGTGGTTGGAAGTTTTCAAAGGGAAGTTTGTTGCAGCACGTGTTCAAAGGAAGCACCAGATCTAAACATTAAACTAAAGTTAATGAGGAATCATAGGTGACAAGGATTTTCCATTCAAAGGTAGTATTCACTGGAGGTCGCAGAGTTGAGCTTTAAAGTAATGAAGTTGTTTAGATCACAATTTTTTTAAGAAGAAATGGCACTTTTTGTAAGTTCAAATAGTTGTTGCATTATTTAATCAGCTATGTTTTTTCACTAAATCTGGAAAGAGATTGTTGTCTGTTTTGTGGTCAAATAATTATTTTAGAGATAACAGATCATTGAAAGTTGAAGTGGTAAAGTGGATCGCCCAAGTTTATAAAGGTAAATGTTGATAGAGGAGCCACAACTCAAGGTAAATAAAAGTCACCAAGTTTAACTCCCAGTCATTGTAACGATGTTTTAAAAAGTTAAAATATTTTATGGCAGATTGTAGTGTTTAAGAATGTATGAGGAAACATAAAAATTGAAGGTTTTTTGTGGATCTAAGTTCATGGTTACATATTTTTACTAGTAGTGATGTTGTGATTTATGGTTTGCCTTTTCCCAATGAAAAGATCACTGTTCAAAATCTTGACTATGTATGAAGTGATATGAAAATCACAAGTAAAAGAGGCTACCATCCAATGATAATCAAATTTTGATATTCACATTGTAATTAGTAGAAAATAAAATATAAAACTAAAATAGAAATATATCATATCCTAACTAGCACAATAGAGTATGAGCAAGCATGAATAACAAATGAATGCAAACCCAAATCCACGCTAAACTCGATTTATCTCCATTGCTCTTCTCCACCTGCATAAGAATGCAAGATTTTGAAGGTTGATTGTTGGAGGAATGTTGGTTGCTCAATTCAACAGCATAATGACCTAATGAAAATGACAAATGGAGAATGATAGAGACAGATGGAAAACTGAAGAATAATTTTGACAAAGTGAGGATACTTAAGAATCAAACCCCTTAAATGGATTCTGAGAGGCCGTATTTATAGAGTCTTGATGTGGATGGAGATAAGATTCGATAAGGATTTGATTTTCTTTATTTTATCAAGGAGGAAATAAAACAAGATAAGATAAGATGTGAAAAGATAGAAAGATTTTGATTCTTTTTTCAAGGAAATAAATCCTAAAAAAGATGAGAAGGATAATTGATGAATTATCTAATTAAATTAATTAATTAGATACACACGAGTTTCAATTTTGGAAAGAAAGTGAAAAGATCTTTTTAAGATTTTATTAATTAAATAAATATTTGATTTATTTAATTAATGTTGAATTTATGATTTCATCAATTAAATAATATAAATTATTTAATTAACATTAGAAGAATTAATAGAAATTATTTAATTAACATTAGAGGAATGGATGGATTATGCATAGGAAGAGAATACATGAATAAGATTTATTTAACTAATTAGATGATGACATGGGTACCTAGGGAAAAACATACTACAAGATGTCTAAATGATGCAATGTTGTGAAAAAGTGTTGTAAGAGGACATTTTTGGGTGTCTACGCGCATTATTTTGATTTGTACTATTTTACAATTTCTATAGCAAGTCGCAGATATATTGAAGAGTTTGTGTAAGAAGGATCAATGTCCAGACACCAAGGAGATTTGAAATTATAGGAAGGTCTAAAGGTCGGTGTGAAATCGTTGTAATTGGTTGTTTTCCATTCCAAGTCAGATCACAGTTAAGCACTGCCAGTAAAAATAAGACCATGGTATAACAGTTGTTTGAAGAATTGAGAGTTTCCAGCCATCAAATCAATCATCAAGGGAAAGAGATTGCAGATTATGAAGAAAGATTATTGTCATTGCAAAGAGGAGAAATTGAAGAGAGTAGGCATGTCAAGTTGTCAATCAGAGGTAAATTGGTATAGCGAAATCAAGTATGAAATCAAGGTGAGTCAAAATTATTTGAATCAATGGGAAATTTCTGTAAAAGAGTGTTAAAAGAAAAGAAAAATATAACTTGTGAGAATGACTCCTTAAAAAAAGAAAATAATGAACTTTTAAAAGATTTGTGGAAATTTGAGGAGAAGAATAAAGTGTTAGAAGAAAAGATAATGTTATTTGATGAACTTTTAAAAGATTCATGGCCAGTTGAGGAGAAGAATAAAGAGCTAGAAGAAAAGCTAAAGTTGTTTGATGAGATTAAGAAAAGGAATGAAGAATTAGAACAAAGAGTGAAATTGGTTAATGACTTAGAACACAAACTAGAGATATTGGAAGAAGCAAATAATTTGCAAATGAAGGAAATCACAAAATTAGAAGAAGAGAATGGTTTATACAAAAATGAAATGTCAAAATTAAATAAATAAAATGGAAGTTTGAAATAAAAGGAATTGGTATGTGATGTTTCTTGTAGTACAGAAGATTTGAGTTCATCATTTGATAAGTGTGTTTTAGTTGAAGTTGTTCATGATGGTGATGAACACGTTAATGAGAATCTTGTTAGTTGTGATGATAATGCATTTGATTCTATAAATGTTGCTAGTGAAAATAATGTTGGTTTAATAATCATGAAAATAATGGGTTACACAGGTCATGGATTAGGAAAGCATGAACACTTTGAAAAATCCTATTGAACCAGTTATGACGCCCAAGTATGAAGGCTTGGGGTATGTCACAGGTAGAGGAAAGAATGATACAAGGGTTCCAAGCTCAAGAAAATTCATTCAAGAAATGAAGTGTATGCAATGTTTACATTGTAACAGAATTTAGGTCATACAAAGGAAAAATGTTGGAATTTACATCGTTGTAGTATATGTGGATTAAAGAATCATTGTGAGAAAATGTGTTTGAACAAAGATTGGAAGAATGAATCAATGGAAGGACACATGAAAATGGATTGTGGATGGGTCTATGGGCCAGGTTGGAAGAAGATCACAGGTATGATCAAAAGATTGTTCAAATATAAGAATTCATGTCATAAAAGATAGCAAACAAGAGAAGTTTGATAATTGTGTTGTAACACATTATGCAAATAGTGAGTGTACTTTTGGATTAAATTTTTGAAGATTTAAAAATCAATGGTTTGAAAGACTGTCGCAACAGCTTGAAGGAGCCAAAACAAAAGTTGAAAATGGTTTGAAGTTATCAACAAAGAAAATATTTGAGAAAATATCTGAAGATCTTGAAGATAGTTGGAACATTTGAGAAAAGTGAGATAATTTGATTCAAAGGAAATCATTGTCTTGAAAGACATCATGGAATTTGGTAGATTATAGTTAATGAGTTTTCAAAAAGGGTGCATCTAAGATTCAAATGATCTGAAGATCAAATGGAGGTAAAGGTGCACGAAGACACCAAGTTTGATTGACAAAAGGATGGAACTAAATTTTTGTAGCAAAGCGCAGTGGCATGAGGGAGATTACTTCCAAAAAGGAATAAATTGGGTTACAGATCGAAAGATCAATTGACAAGCAAGGAATTTGCAGAGAAGAATCTTCAAAAACAAAATTTGACTGTTTGATGGCCATCATTGAAAAAGTGATTGTAAACGGGTACCTAACAAGGCTGTAGGACGGGACCCATCTTTTTATATTATGGGGGGATGTTGGCAGGTAAATTAATTATGACTGGCGGCACATACCTGCCAACCAAGCCACCTTTTGTTGTCCAACATCCAAGCATCGTTCTCAGTTGCCCATGTTTTACTCATGCTGCATCCTCTCACCTATCTGTCATAAATATTTCAGCTAACTCTTAGCTATAGTAAGCCAACATTTAATATGTATTTTTCCTATAAATTGGAACTAATGAACAAGACTTTACAGAGCTCAAATTTAGAATTTTTACTCTATTTTGTGTTTCTCCTTTGTTCCATATTTCATTATTTGAAATGAGTTGCAAATTGGTGTTAACAGTGTGGGGAGTCAATGAGGGACGGTCTAGAATGAATGAAGGACAACAAATTCAAAGGCATTGAATACAATTCAAACTCAGAAAAAGAGTGAAGGTGCGTAGGTGTGAAGATAGAGACAAGAAGAGTGAAGAGAGGATTACCTCTTTGGAGGTTGGCAAATAGAAATGAAAGAGAGAGAGGGGGCAAGTGAAATTTCAACCATTGTAATTTGTATTTGAATTAATGAAATTAGATTTTGCTTGCATTTGTCATTTGTTGCATGATGAATTGAAACAATATTCTAGTTGTGAGTTTATTTTGTGTTTGAGAAGGGTTGTTTGGCAGAGGGGTTTTTTCCCTCTTGCATCAAATATCTTTTACGTAGATCTATTTAAAATATATATACTAGTAGCTATTTCAAATAAACATATATACTATATTAACAAAATCTTACACTTTTATTCTTACATATGTATACTTCAAATGTATACAATATATTAGCAAAATATTATAACTTCATGCATATATATATAGTTCAACATCTAGATGATTTGGATGGATGAGATCCTTTTGCAAGTGGTTGCTTAGTTGAAGAATGACTTTTGGTTTAGATGCATTCTTACATATATTGTTGTGATCCACTACAAACATAGTTGTTTCCATTAAAAGAACTAATGAAAGATATCACTATTTAAAAATTATTTTATTATTAAATATTAATATTTTTATATGTAAAAGACTATCAAAATTAAGATAAATTTTTTTATTAATACACTCATATCATTACAATCTGAAATTATCCAAAATATGATTTAAATATATATATACATAATTCAAATATATTTTACTCTCGCATCTATTGTAAAGTTGCCCCGAAGCTTTCCTTCCAAAAAAATCCACTTGTAGAATTAATTAAAATAATTATGCATTAGCAAACCCCACAACGGATACATAAACATGCTTGATCCATTTATAGTGTATGGGTTGGGCTTAACTGGCACACTCTAAAGGTACACTCCTTAAGTGGCCGGGCCCATTCACCTAAGATTCCCGTACTATATACGCTTTATGAGAGATTTCCATTTCCGTAAATTTTCCATCTCCGTTTTCACCTTTTTTTTTTAAACTCTCACATTTCATAGGAGAATAAATATGTTGAAATCTTTTCCTATAAATACTCCGCCAAATCCGCCACCGCAGGAAAGATGTTGCACAGCATTTCAAAACATTACTCTGCGCGCTTATTCGTAGGAGATGATATATTTAGGTGTATGGGAGTTTAATAAGAGATGCCCTCCGTAAATAATATAAAATTTTAAATAATTAATTAAAAAAATATTTGATAATAAATATATATAATAAAGGATTTCGAAATAAATTTTATATAATAAATTATTTTTAAATTATTTTAAATTTTTTATTTTTTAAAATATATTTTTGTTATTTTTGTCTTTAATGTACACAACAATTTTATGATAATACTTATATAATATATTTATATAATATTATTATTCTATTTTTAAAATAATATAAATATACTAACTAAAATCAATGATACAATAATATACATTCTTTTTCATAATATACATTATACTTTATTTTTATTTACTTAAAATTTATTTTTTTACTTTACAATTATTCATGAATTTTTTATTTTATTTAATCAAAGGTTATTTCTATTTATTGTTTTTTTTTAATTTGAAATCTCATTAAAAAACTCTCAAGAAAATAAAATCACAACAATCAATAGTACTTTAGGATGAATTATAATTTCTAAAATATTACAACAAAAACTAATTTCAATAAAAATAATTTGTGAAAAAATAATTCTTAAATGAAATATGATACTAACATAAAAATATAAACAACTTTCAAAATATTATAATTCATAAAACATTCAATGGATAAAATATTTTTATAGTCCCATGTGGATGAACATGAATCTTAGACAAATTTATAATATTCAAATTTAATATCCTTTTCTCTCTTTTCATTCGTTCATAAAAAATATTCTAATTTTATTAAATTAAAAATATTAAACAATAATGATTCCCCCAATTAGATTATAACCATATGTGCACCTCTCAAACTCTAAATAAATAATGGATATCTACAATAATAGTAAGACACAAAGTAACATGCCATGATCATATATAAAAATTGAAACACAATTAAATGTTCTAAAAAAATTAAACTATCTAAGAATTATTTAAGTTTTTTATTTATTTAAGATTTATTTTATATTTTTTTTCATTTATCTAGAATTATTTAATTTTTAAAAAAACATTAAAACCTTATATTTAAATGTTTTTTTAATAAAATAATTCTTAAGTAAATAAACATAAATTAATGTCAATTTTCTAAACATATATAATTGATCGCCTACCTTATGATTTCCCATGGATAAATTAATTTGTCTAATTATCCAAGAAAATGATATGGTGAATTTATTAGTAATGGTAATATTAAATACATCAAATATTCCAACAAGTTCATGTGTTCCTTAATATCTTCCCTTTTTAGTTTTTTGGTTAATATAATAGGAAAAAATTCTACATTTCTCTTCACATGTCTCCAATTAACACTTGGATTCCAAATCTTATGAAATGATAAGTTTGAATTATTTCACATTTCCCGTGATTTGTACCATGATGTTAAAAAATCAAACATGATAAAGTATGAAGTAAAAGATATCTAATAACATGCATATAGTCAAAGCTTGGATGCTTTGCTTATTATCCCTTTCTTGCAGATCTAGAATTGTTCTTCTTTCTTTTGTTCATGTTCCATAATTTTTGCTAAGACCCTTTATTGTAAGTTTGAATCTAGTATACTCATAATTTTTTGGTTCCATGATCTATTTTTCTAGCTCTTTAGAAATTTTATCTAACTCTTCTTTTGGAATTATCTCATTTTTTGTTTGATATTTGTGGCTTAACTCACAAGGTCCATTACAAAAGAATTAAATTTTATTTCTTCTCAAATTATTTCTAGTATCTGCATTCATCTTCTTTGTAATAATTGGCAATGTGGTCCTCTAGTGGATGCATGATGTCCCTTCTTATGTGATTCTTCGTTTGAGTTGTTCAAATATGGTGTTTTAGAAATTATTTATATGTCAATATTAGTTGTGACTTTTCATTTTTGTATTTTTCCACTCTTTATTTGTATCCATTTCAAGTAGTTTGGGAAAGAAAATTCTATATATTTTTGAAATGATAGTTTCCTTCAAATATTTTGATAGATTCTAGTAACTTACAAACCTTAGAGTAATTTATTCTACTAATGATCTCAATGTAATTCCTTGAAGTGTAGAAAGATAACCTCTTTGAACCCCTCTAGGTAGAGTTTCATATATATTTAAGCTAACAACAAGATATGATAACTCCATGATTTATAGGATGACAAGATGAAAAATTTGATACCATTGCAATAACCCTAATGATTATTTTATGCAAAAAAGTATTTTAATATTTTAATTATAACTTGTAAAAACCCACATTTGTTTACAAATTATACATCAACATTCATAACCCAAAATGAATAATTAAATATTTAGAAATTTTTGTACTATTTCAATGAATTATAAGATTACATAAAAATATTTTGTAATAATGGTAGGGTTAATAGTTATAATAATAACAAAAAAAATTGTAACTACATTGTTGGAATCCACAATAACTACAAATTATACAAACTTTATGTAGCTATGATTTACCAAGAGGAAAATTCATTAATGACCTTAGAATGAGATCTTTTATAGGTGTAAAGGGGTTTCATCCTCTAATCCTCAAAACCAAAGGGTTTTCATCTTATGATCTCCAATAGATCTACGGGTTTTTATCCTCAAATTTGGTTGCTTGAGCACATGTTTAGAATAATTCTGCAAGTTTTTTTTATGTGTAGAATACGAATAATATAATTTTCGATTGGATGTTTTCACTCTTGATATCCTTCCAATTAATGATTGGTATGCGATTTTTGCAAAATAACAACTAAGATTAAATAAGGAACAAGGTAGTAGAGGATGCAACCACCACATTAATGAAAACATGGCTATATTACACCTCTAGCATTGTGAGTTCATGTGAAATCATTACCTTGTTATTTAAAACTTATTTTTGTATAGGGAAAACCCTTATGCAATAGTTTCAACATTAAAATTGGTCATTAATGGCACTCTAGGGTGTGCAACAAGGAATATGAGAGTAAATAGTGTGAAAAGGAAAAAATATCAAAGTTTTTAGGTTGGAAAAAACTTAAATCTCATGCCACATATTAACGGTCAATGTTTGGGAGTATAGCACCCTAGATACCCAAAATTTTGATCTAATTAATGTGACATAGTTTAATATGTTGGGGATTAGAGTTTGGGGGTACCATGTATAAGGTACTTGAGTTCGATAAAGGTTGAAGATCCAATATTGAAAGGTAATTTGATGTAAGTGTTGGGGAGTTGGGGTCTAGGCTAAAGGCATATTGGTAAACAATAACACAAAAATATGATAAAACTAAGTAAAAGTTGAGGGGTTGAAGGAAAAGGATGTTGGGAAGGAGAACTAAAAAAATAGTGGAGACCAAGGAAACAAATAAACTTAGAAGGAAATTCATGCCATAGTGGGAAAGTCTGATATCTCAATAGGAATAAAGGAAACAATGAAGTCATGTAGAAAGGCATGCTAGGATAGGGACATCTTAACTTTTGATAGGAATAAGGATTAACAAAATGTTGGTCAAAAAAGCATGATAGGATGAGAAAGTTCAATGTAAAAGGCGGAGTTTGAAGAGGGAGAAAATATATGCAAACTTTGATAGAGGTAGACATTATAAACAAGAAATAATAATTTTCTCTATAAACATAAATTAATGGAAAATGAGATATTTATTATTTATCTTTTGTTTTAAAAAATTAAAATCTTCTAAGTAAATAATTTTTATTTATTTTTTATAAAATAACTCTCAAGTAAATAGAAAACTTAAATATTTCTTAGATAGTTTTAAAATTTTAAAACATTTAGTTGTGTTTCAATTTTTATATATGATCATGGCATCTTTGTGTCTTACTACTATTGTAGATATCCATTATATATTTAAAGTTGGAAAGATACAATTATGATTATAATCTAATGGAGGGATCATTATTGTTTAATATTTTAAATTTAATAAATTCAATTTTTTATTTTTTTTATGAATGAAGAAAAGAGAGAAAAGGATATTAATTTTTTTAATATTATAAATTTTCCTACCATTCATGTTCATCAACATGGTACTATAGAAATATTTTGTTCGTTGAATGTTTTATGAATTATAATATTTTGAAAGTTGTTTATATTTTTATGTTAGTATCATATTTTATTTAAGAAATATTTTTTCACATAAGTGTTATTGAAATTAGTTTTTGTTGTAATATGTTAGAAATTATAATTCATACTAAAGTACTATTGATTGTTATTTTATTTTTGGAGAGTTTTTTTATGAGATTTCAAATTAAAAAATAACTATAAATAGAAATAACTCTTGATTAAATAAAATAAAAAAATTCCCCAATAGTTGTAAAATAAAAAATAAATTTTAGATAAATAAAAATATAATATAATATATATTATTGTATCAACAATTTTAATATTATTTAAAAAGTAGGATAATAATATTATATAAATATATTATCATAAATGTTATCATATTATAAAAAATAATGTATATTATTGTATCAACAATATACAATTTTAATTAATATACTTATATTATTTTAAAAATAAAATAATATAAAAATATATTTTAAAAAATAAAATATTTAAAATAATTCAAAAATAATTTATTATATAAAATTTGTTTCAAAATCTTTCGTTATTTATATTTATTATTATTATTTTTTTTGTATTAAATATAGGGAAATCACAGTAAATACAGAAAACTCTAGAGAGCGACCAGTTCAGCCAACAAGAGGACACGCCCCAAGGCAGAGCCAAAAAACGGGCAAAACAGCCGCTACAGATTTACATTTTCGTTACAAAAGGAAAAAAGATGCACAACAGACCACCACCGATCAACAGGATTAGTACAGGATGTCATCCACTTTATCCACCCAGGCAGTCCAACCTTTATCTCCTTCCATCCAGACTATATACTTCATCTCCTGAATCTGCGCAAGCATGAGCATCGTATCCTTGCCGAGGCCTTTGTTGTTCTTCACCTCTTGGGATAGGATTTTGCAGGTATTATCAAAGAGCTGCTGGTTGTTGAGGGTGTCTCTCCAAGCATACCCACCCTTCATCTTGTAAATGAAAAAGGTGGCATAACCATCCTTAAGGAAGTGCTTGAGTTTCTTTCTTTCGATGATCATGGTGGTTCGCACCTGCAAAAAAATTTTAAAGTAGATGAGTTTTCTAAAAGACTCAGTAAGATCACAGAGGTTATTCTGATATCTTTCTTCATTTTTGCATTTCCAGATTTTCCAAAGAATATTAGAGGAGAGGATCTTCCAGAAAAGATTAGAGTCATTATTTAAACCATCAATGTGCCCAGTAACAATGTCCATAACAGTAAAAAGCATAGGGTAAGTAATGCCAAACATGAGCCATATTTCTTTCGCAAATATGCAGTCAAGGAGGATATGTCTAGCCGTTTCAGGAAGTCTGCAGAAATTACAGTAATCGTACTCGGCATTCCCTTTCCTGACAGGGAGTCTGTCAAGGAGAAGGAGCCAGTTGAAACATTTGATCTTAGGCTCGGTGGGGCCTTTCCACAGGCGGTCAAAGTGGTTCTTCCAAGCCCGGGTGTCCAGCCTAGAATACCAAACAGTATTAACGTGATCAATGATAGCTTCCGAATGCCCAATAACATTGTAAATGTGCTTGGCTTTGATCTTGGAGAACATGGTGCCATCGGGCCATTTACACCCAAGAAATCTATGAGAGTCCACATGACAGGAGGAAGGGAGGTCTTTAGTCGCCTTGATAATCATATTATAAGTCTTTTTTTGGGACATGGGGAGGTCAAAATTAATTCTGAGAGCCTCCCAACTGATTAAAACATCATTCTCAAAGAGGTCGGCAAATTGAGAAATGCCTTTGCTCGACCAGTGCCTAGCAGAGCAGCCTTGGGAGAGAGCTAGGGGCTTGCCAGCGGAAGATAAATTCCACCAGATGGACCTTTCACCATGAAGATGGTAGTCATCATGGAAGGCCCTGTTAGAGACATGTAATTTAACCTGGTCCCAAGCCTTCCAGATGGACCTAAAGACCGCAGAACCTTGAACAAGAACAGGAAAATTACCAATAACAAGGTCAATAATCAGAGATTCTTCCAAGACTTCGCAGACTTAGGGAAGCCTCTTTCAATGTTGCTCCTAATCAGAACCTTCCAAGGATCATTTCCATCAAGGGAGTGAAAGATCCACTTGGTGGAAAGGGCAACCCCTTGGAGCTTGAGATCCTTCAAACCAAGCCCCCCGAGCAGCTTATTGACTTGGCACCAGTCCCACTTGACAGCATGCATTTTCTTTTTCCCTTTGCCATCCGACCAGAGAAAGCTTCTAACCCCCTTTTGAATCTCAAGGATTTGGTAGTTACTGAACATCCAAGCAGAAGAATAGTAAATGTTATAGGATGAAAGGATTTTCTGACAGACCTGGATTCTACCGGCCAAAGAAAGGGTTCTATTATGCCATTTATTCAGCTTTTTGAAGATCTTATCTTTAATCCACGCCCACATGTCATTAAGGGAGGGGTCAATGGAGAAGGGGATGCCAAGGTAGTGCACAATCTTGTGCGGGCCACCCCACTGAAAGTCATAGATTTTAAACCAATCAGGGGGGATCACATCCCAACCAAGACAGATAGATTTGGAGTGTGAAAGCCTCGCCCCGGAGATCTTACAGAACAGGTTGAGTTTGGAGGTCAGAACCTCAAAATTCTCAGGTCTAGCATCAAAGAAGATAGCAGTATCATCAGCAAACTGACAATTTAAGAGCTCCTCATTATTGGGAAGAGTTATACCTTTGACAGTAGGGGAGAGAGAGTTATCTCTCAGGATGTAAAAAAGGGCTTCAGAAGCAATAACGAAAAGGGCCGGAGCCAAGGGGCAGCCTTGCCTGATCGATCTACCAAGGGGGAAGGAGGCAGAAAGTGAGCCATTAATATCAATCTGGGCTGAAGCATATTTGAGCAGAGTCTTAACAGAGTTACAAAACTTTCTAGGAAAGCCGAAGGCCTCCAGCATCATGGTGATGAATTTCCATTCCACCATGTCATAGGCTTTTTCAAAGTCAAGAAGGAACATGGCAGAGTTTTGTTGGGAGTGCTTGGACCAGTTCATGGCTTCCCAACTAGTTATCAGGTTTTCGAGGATATACCTGCCTTTGATAAAACCAGTCTGGGTAGAGCAAACAAACTTGGGGAGGATGTTCTCAATTCTGAGTGCCAGAATCTTGGCAAAAATTTTGTAGGAAACATTGAGGAGGGTAATAGGTCTCCAGTTTTTGATGAGGGCCTTATCCCCATCTTTGGGGATCATCTTAATAATACCTTTATTAATGGAGCATCCTAAAGATCCTCTCTCAAGGGCCTCCAAATACAGATCAAGAAGATCATGGCAGATCCAACCAATGTTGGCCTTATAGAACTCCGCCGGGAGACCATCCGGGCCGGGGGCCTTATCATTGCGGAGAGAGTTAATAGCTTTTTCAATTTCCTCTATAGAGAGGTCTTTGGACAGCTGATTGGCTTCATCAGCAGAGATCTTGCTAGGGATAAGAGAGCACACATGTTGTCTGAGGGACGAGGCCTCTTCCGAATCTTCAGAGGCAAAGAGATTCTGATAAAAATTAACAAAGGATTCCTTAATATTATCAATGTCAGTTATCTCCTGGTTATCAACCACAATTCTCTCAATATTCTCATTAGTATGCTTATGCTTAAGGAGATTGAAAAAGAATTTAGAACCCCTGTCACCAAATTGCAACCAGTGCGCATGGGATCTAATCCTGGCTCCATTAATTTTAAGTTGTTGGTGTTGTCTAAGGGCATCCTTAGCTTTGATAAGATGAGAGGCGAGATCACAGTCAGAGGGGTTAGCTTGAATGTTGGACTCGGCTAACTGCAGATCAGAGGAAAGGCATTTTTCGGCATATCTATAATCTTTCGCTCTTTTTTGCCCGATGGTCTTAAGCAGCTTTTGCCAAGCAAGGATGTTCTTATTCCATCTATCTAGATGAGAGCAGGAGGGAAGAGTATTTCTGTTAATAAGTTTAATGATGTGAATGGCAGCAAGAGTGTCTTCATCTTTCAGGAGGCTAGTGTTAAGAGTGAACTTAGAATAGGAAATTTTGCACCAGAGAGGAGAGCTGTTAAAAGTAATGTGGGAGGAAATGGGATGGTGGTCGGAGAGGGAGGTGGGGGAGACGAGAACAAGGTGCCCATGATTATCAGGTAAAAAGGAGAAGAAGTTTTTGTTGGCGTAAAATCTGTCGAGTCTGGAATAAATTCTAGAGTGACCCTGTTGAAGGTTGCACCAGGTATGCCAAATTCCGGGATTAGTATCCTTAGATCCAGCCAAGGGGTCAAAAAGGAGTTTGGTATTTATCATTCTGTTCCAGTGAGTTTTCTCCGGATCTTTCCAAGCAAAAGGAAGACCACCAATTTTGTCCTCTTGGGCATCTATCATGTTGAAATCTCCCCCGATAAACCAGGGTATATTAGGAAGTGCAGCAATCCAGTCCCAGAGACTCGCACGCTCCCTGAAGTCATTCGAGGCATAGATAGAGCATATGCCAAAGACATTATTCTTGTGGTTAAGAGTGATCCAAACCGCTCTGTTACAGGGGGAAATCCCATGATCAGTGATATAATTCTCCCATCTGGGGCTGATCAGGAGAGCAACCCCACCCCTACCCCTATCATGGTTAGTATAGAGCTTGATGGCATCCTTCCAAAGGAAATTGAGGTTGGAATCCAGAGAGTATCCAATAGCTTTAATCTCTTGAAGCATAAGGACATCCATAGACTTGCAGGTATCAAGAAATCTTTTAATGGTCCACCGTCTGTCAGGGGACTCCAAGCCCCTAATATTCCAAGAGACATAATTCATGGGGAAACAATTGGTTGGGGGGCACCGTTTTTGGTAGGACTTTGATATTGTGCCGAGGCATTGTTATGAATGTCTCTAAGCACTTTATTGGAGGGGTTCTTATTCTTGGAGCCTAGCTTCCTTCCCCTGCGTTTATACAGAGTGCAGACATCTTTAAATTCTTCTTCATTATCAGACTCCTCAGGAGATAAAAAGTTCATATCTATGATATTTTTGCCAGTGTGCCCGCCAGTATCAGAGGGGTATATACTAGCGGGGATGATCTCAAGCAGGCAGTCATCACCAAGTTCGCGAAAGATTTTGGGGGGGACACTGGGGTGAGGAGGAGGGTCAGAGCAACTAGCAGCTTTTTCCATTATGGCTAAGCACGAGGTGTGGGAAACATTCAAGGTTTCACTTCCAGAGGGTTCGCCGGGGAAGACTGAGATAGGGGAGGGCTGAGAGTTGAGGGGAGAGGGGTTCTGTGAAGATGCCACCGATTGCTTTGAAGACTTCCGTCTTCTTTTATTGGAAACCTTGGCCACAGTAAGGGGCCCTAGAGTAAGATCACAGTTCGTCAGGGATAAAGGGGCAACCGGGAGAGACGCGGGGGAGGGGACAGGAGGAGGGGGCGGGGAGAAGGTGGTCAGCAGGGGGGAGGGTTGAGAGGGAGCGACAACATCAGAGGGTTTATTACAGGAGGGGTTCGTGCTACAACTTTCCAAATTAGGAGGGTCTCGGATATCCGCGGCCTTGGGTTGCGAGGATTTCCTTTTGATAATGGGGCAATCTTTTCTCAAATGACCCTCACGGCGACACAGGAAGCATGAATTTAGCCCTCCGAGGATTTCAATAGGGCAGGAGAATTTATCTTGTGAGATGCAAATGTTAAGCTCAGATGGAATGTCAAGCCCCGGGTTTAGCGAAATGAGGATTCTTGCATCCATATGAGGGACCAAACGGACAGTATCGTCCATTCGAATGATCTTGCCGAGTGGTTCAAGCACTTGCGGGAGAAAGCGCCATAAGAAGGGTGGTAAATGTTTAACCAGGATCCAGCGAGGGGCGGAAAGCGCCAGAACTTCCTCGTGGATGGCCTCGGGCGACCAAGCCAAGGCCCGAAAGGAGGTAGATCCAACCGACCAGTATTGTTTTTTAAGCACTTCGGTCTGAGCTTCGTGTTTACAAAAAAATATAATAAATAATCCTTTCTGAATTTGACGACAAAAAGAAATATGAAATCCAAGTTTCAAGTTCCAGTAATTATGAAACCAATCATCAAGAAACTTCCTAGGCGGACATTTATCAACTTCCACAGCAGAGAAGAAAATGGCAAAGTTCCTTAACCTATTCTTCTCCTTACCAATTTCTTCTAGCATTTCAGGATTAGGGGAAATGGAGAAAGAAAGCGGAGCAGCATCTGTAATCTTACCGGGGTCGGCGGCTTCATTTGAATTGGTGAGAGAAAACCTTGCGCTCTTGTTGACAGGGTTCCCAGCGTTCGTCACCTCCTCGGAGAAGGATTTAGGTTTTGAACGCAGCGGGTTAGGGATGAGGTTATCTAAACACGGAGTTTCAGGATTCATCGAAACCCTCGATATCGACGAGGAGGAATTAGATGGTACGGCCTCTGCCGAACGGCAGAGGGGAGGAGAGGCTGATTCATTTGACATTAGTGCATATTAAAGAGGGCGAGAAACAAGAAAAAGAACGAGCACACCTGTGCAGCCCCGTCACCGGGGGTAGGCAGTAGCTAGCCGCCAAGGAAACCGAAGCCCGAAAAACATCAGAGCGCGCCAGAGCCTTAATCTTCACTTTAATCCATATTGGAACTTTTCAATTCATCATCTAAAGATAAGATTTATTTTCCCTTATATATATTTATTATCAAATTTTTTTTTTATTGCTTATTTAAAATTTTATATTATTTAAACACCCTTAGAATCTCTAATTAAACTCCCATACATCTAAATATATCATCTCCTACGAGTTAGGTGCAGAGTGTTGGTTTAAAATGTTGTGCAATATTTTTCCCTCCGTCGAGTTTGTGGCGGAGTATTTATAGGAAAAGATTCCAACATATTTATTACCGAATGGAATGTGGGAGTTAAAAGAAAACATAACTTTATACGTGAAAACGGAGATGCAAAGTTTACTGAAACGGAAATCTCTCTTAAAGCGGTTAAAGTACGGAAATGCCAGTTGAATGGGCCCGGCCACTTAATGAGTGTACCCTTACAGTGTGCCGGTTAAGCCGCGCCTAGTGTATGAGTCTTCTAGCCGTGCAGAATTGTGTACGACTTTTAAGCAGTTTTATTTGTTTGACACCTTTTCTGCAATAATTCCAAGCGATTTCCAATAGGAATGAAGCCTCTATTCATCACCTCGTTGATGTATTGACTTCTCAACTGTTTATAATGTTTGCCCAGATTGATTTTATCTGACAGTGTCTTTCCTGCTGTTACTTTTGCCCCTCTGCTACTACCATCATCAGCATTAAAAACAATCAAATATCGTATGACAACATCATTCTCATTAGAAGCCACCAAGATGTCTTGAGCTTTTCTATACTTCTCCCATGAGAAAACCTCACAGAGAGCCATGACTTTGTATTCTTTAGATTCCCCATGTAATGACAAAGGGAAAGAATGGCAATATGTATATGCTAGTTCCTTGTGAAGAGAGAGGTAGATTCCATTCCCATAAAAATTTCCAGTGGACATGTATCCTGTCGCACTCAAGCATTTTAGGCCATTCCTGTAAAGTTCAGCATAGCAATCCATTTGTTACATATCAAACACTGAATGTAACTTGCAAATTAGTATTAATTCATATATCTATCATATGTCCTGCAATAACTATATTTTGGCTTATGACTCCGATGTTTGGAGATTGATAACAAATGGGAGACACAGGAAATTGGCTTAAAGAATATATTTAAAGGATAAACATCAAGAAGAAGGAATACTTAACTGGAAATTTGTAGAAAAACAGAGACGAGGTATCAGTAGCACATACCTAATGATAGAGTACCAATTCCATATAGAACTTCCATGGAATGCAAATACCGATCCTTCAGTGGCCCTGCGTTGATTGAATATTTGCTCACTCTCAGAATTATAGAAAACTGCAAACTCGTAAAGAGATCCTACCACATTCAACTTATTGGTGTTCTTTAGTGTATAAATAGAGGATCTATTTGTAAAAAGCACATATGTGAGAATTTTGTATGGAAGTAATAATTGATCTGCATATTCTTCTTCAGATAAGTCAGCCCGATCGATACCACCAGATTTACAATCCTTTTGCAGCCACGATATACCCAGCTTCAAAACTAGTTCAATTTCATTGGAACACCCTTGCATCTCAGAAAGTGGGGGAAATGTATCTATTATCTGCTTTATAAGATCCAAATTTTTATTAGCCAAAAAGTCCCTTGGTCCACTGGCAATAGCTCTCCCTGATTCAACTGAACTGAAGAATCCAGAACGTTTTCGGATTTCATCGTTTTTCAAAAGAAAACTCGGATATGGTTCAAAAACATCACGCTGAACACTTCTTGCTGCAGTAGCAGCAAAAATAATTTCCAAATCAATAAACTCTGAATTTTTCAGTTCCTGAAGCACAGACGCTCCAATACCCAACTCTTCAAACCTGAACAAACTGAAAAGAAATTATATTTAGTATTAAATTTTAAATTACAATTGAAAATCATATTTCAGTTTAAACCATATATTCTATGTTTTGATATATTTATATTCTTACCTTAATTCACACAAATAAAAAGTTTCTACAGAATAAAAGTGTGTAATTTCAAATAAACCACCTCATAAATCGAGGCTTGAAATAGGTTGTTTAAATCCTTAAACAGGACAATTACCCACCAAATAAGTACTTAAGCTTTATAGGTGAACACTACACCACACTATTGCTTGCTCCAAAAAAGATACCAAGTTCTATTGATCGAAAAATAAAGGATTCACGAAGAACATACCATAATTCTTTATCGCAGTACCATAGTCGAGAGAATGGTGGAAGCTTCTTCCTACAAACCACGCACCAGTTCTTCACATTCTTCATCCAATTTCCCAACGAAATCAAAAGGGAAATAATAATGTTATGGGACTCATAAATCCGCTCCGCTACATATAGCGACCCATCAGCTTCTATTCTGCAATCATTGAAAAATTCCTTCACTAAGAGTGGCACCAACACATTGGGTCCATATGGGCGCATCCTATCCTGGAGACTTTTAGTAATGGCGTTTTCCATTCTTTCATCCAACTCAACTGTCATCTTTTCCATTGAATCTCTCAACTGTCGAGACTGTATTGGGTTTTGTTTCATATAAACTTGCACCGACCTAAAGTTATCTAGAGAAAAATCTCTCGCTGACCATGCACTGCTACTAAATTGGAGATGAATCACAAGGGGAAGCTCAAAGCAAAATCCCAGCCCTGTAGTCACATGATCCTCAACCATTATGCCCTTAATTTCCATTTGCAATTCAATAGCTTCCAGCTTCGGAATTAAGCTGACAGAGCACCATGGTAATATTCCGTGTAGAACGGACGCATCATCATGGCATGCCCACAAGGCCTTTTCACACTCCAATCTTGCATCTTCGGCTAACTTGGCTACACATGATTCTAAGTTCTCCGCACCACCTTCACTTAGCTTATCGCGCTTGTGTTTCTCAAATACTTGAACCATGCAGCCGAGTACTTTGCTCACGCAGTCTGGACTAAGTCTTATTCGCTCAAGTTTCTCATTCAAGTCAAAAAGAGTTTCAACCAAGGCGTCATCTCCTTCCTCTGAATCTAAAACTATAGCTAGAAAAATATCTTCTGAAGTAGAGGGTATAACCACCTGTATCATAGATCCTCCTATCAGAACATTCATAAATTCTGTCTCAACATCTTCAATCTTCATGCCAAGTTTTGCTGCAATTTCCTTGTTATGGATCATCCAGGCATTGATTTCTCCTTCCATTATTCGAGTTCTAAGAGATTATTCAACAGAATCAAAAGACCGCCAAAAGCTCTGCGGACAATCGCCCAAATCGATCGCAATTCTGTAAGTTAGCTTGGTTTTCTACCCGAACTGAATTTTCCTGTTTGCAAGGGATTGTCCATTTTAATAGGAGATGGTTGTGCTTGCGTTATCCATGATCTGTTTTTTATTTCAAGTTTTGAATGAGTAGTCGGCTATATACATGTGCAATATTTGCCCCTCTTTCCGACACCTTTATTAGGTATTTCTTCCAATAAAAGCTTTGAGTTCTACTACAAGTGCTCACTTTCCAATGGCTCTCTCTTGCAAAATGACAACAATAAATTAGAAATATGATTATCTTTGGAAAAGATAAAAGAATTTAAAAA